>VUQH01009972.1:44161-83399 GCA_015106775.1 Etroplus canarensis
ATGATGGTGTAGTGGTTAGAGCTGTCACCTCACAGCAAGAGGGTCCCAGTTTAAATCCAGCAGCCAGCCAGCTTAGGCCCTTCTGTGTGGAGTTTGCATGTTCTTCCCATGCTTGCATAGGTTCTCTCCGGATGCTCTGGCTTCCTCCCACAGTCCAGAGACATGGAAATTGGCAATTCTCTATTGACAGTAGGTGTGAATGTGAGCATGAATTGTTGTCTGTCTCACTGTGTTGGCTATGTGGTGGTACTGGTGACCTGTCCAGGGTGAACCCTGCCTTTCGCCCCATGACAGCTGGGAAAAGCTCCAGCACCCTCTGTGCCCCTGAATAAGATAAGCGGAAGAAGATGGATGGATGGATGGATGTTTTTTGTCTGTCTAAATGCTCATTCCCATGTAAAATAAGAATAGGATCTACAGACACTGCATAAACTGTAATAGCAAATAATCATTAAATATCCAGAGGATGCCAAAAATAAATATATTTTAATGTTTCATCAGAGCATGATAAAGGCCACAAGGCCAGAATGTGTTTTGTTGACACAGACAAAATAAAACGGAGATTTGTCAACTTTTTTCTAAAGTTTCTTACAAGCGCTATCCGTTAACTTTTGGGTGTTCAACATTGGACTTCTGTGACCTTAGTTTTGCACCTTAGGTGAATGTACTGGGAATGCACATCCTGTATAGAGAGTGAATAAACATATTTTGTCATTTCTTATATCAGAAATCTAATGAAGAAAACACAGTTTTACAAACTCGATTTCAAGCATTATATTTGCAGGCTTGAACCAGCATAGGAAACTTTAAGTGTGATCAGATCCAAGTATGTTCTTTCAGTTAGGTGCCTTTTTTTGTATATTGAAAAAGCCATCTTTGCTTTACTCTGAAATACTAAGATTCATTAATTGTAAAAGTAGGTATTTAGTGCAGAGCCTCCATTTTCTCTAACAGATAAAAAAAACTGAATGTGAGTCAGTTGTGCACAGCATTGCAGAAAAGGCAGTAAAAGAACCACAGTCATTAACATCATACTGTGGCTAAATTTTTCATTCAATCATCTAGTTGTTTGTTGAAATATAAATACATTATACATTTCAGGGGTGTGTCCATAAGGTGGCACTGGCCCCTCCTGCATTAAATATATTTTATAGTAAGTTACTTTGGCTGCACATAGGTGATTTACTATAGGTTTTTATACCAGAGACCCTTCCTGGCACAACTCTTCTGCTGTAGAGGTTGCTCATGTTTTACCTGGTCTTGAACCATGGACATTTCATTGGAAACGCCAACAAAGAATATTTTCTATATTGTATTGGGGACACAAGACCCTCCCAGCATAGGAGGGTTGTATCAGGAAGGGCATCTGGTTTTAAAACTGTGCCAGATCATCAATATGGGTTCATCTACTTTGGCTACCCCTTGAGGAAATACAAAGGAGCAGCCAAATGTGTTTTTTATTTATTTCCAAATATTTCTGAGCAAATTTTCTGATTTCTTTTGGCTTCTCCGCCTTGTTCTTGGTGCCCCTGTGCCACCCCATAAAAAAAACAGTGGAAACGAACCTGTAACCTAAGAGGGACAAGCAAAACACAAATAGCAACAATTAAAAATGATAATTGACCACTCAGATGAGACATCAGTTCATAAATTTGTGAATGAAAGTCCCATATTAATTAAGATTTTGATCATTTAAAGCTGAAAACTCATAAAACTGAGTATAAATGTAATGTTTACTTCAACATACAGGGAATGTAAACATTTTAAGCGAAAATGTGAGAACAAGTTATAATGCAAACTGTTTAGAAAAGGATAATTAGAAATATGATTAAAATATAAGAACTGTGACAAAGACAAATGACTTAACTGTGTCTTCAATGCTTAACACTGTGTTGTTGTACTAACATACCAACAGTTATTATTGCCCATAATTCAGCTGCTACCTTGTATTCTCCACCAAGGGGTGACCAGAGCTGAATAATCCACACTGGTAATTTGACACAAGTTTCATGCCAGATGCCCTTCCTAACACAACCCTCTATGGTGAGAGGGGCGTGTGCCCCCACCTGGAATCAAACCAGGGACCCTTCGCTTGTAAAGCGAATGCGCAAACCACTACGCTACAGCGCGCGCGCGCGCGCGCGCGTGCGTGCGTGTGTTGCATACTTAGTTGCAGGACTTATTTTGAAATAAAACATTATTGGTACAAAATTTCTAGTGAATTAGATTTCCTGCTCACATTATACTGACATCTCAATAATATGTTTTTCTGAGAATGGTCACTCTTGTATTGTGTCTTAAGCTCCAGGCTTTTATCATTTCTGCATTAAAACACAATCATGATCCCATAACCGTGAGCCTTTTACTGTCTTGTACTGAGGTGTGTTTGCGCCATCTTGTGGTGAAAAGTTTAAAGTACACTTAGTCGATTAATTTCTTTGTCCTGGCAAGCATACAATCAATGAGGGTTTTTCAAAGAAGGCAGATTGATATTAGTTCATTTAGATTTATTCAATAATTCAACTCCTTGTACATTAGTATAAAGACAGGCCTGAGATTAAGGCACAGATCACATAGAACATTATTGCATGTAGGACATCTGGACTTAATTGAACAAATATTAAACTTAATCCTTAAATAGCTCAGAGTGTTGCCATCCCTTTTTAGTCCTATTGACAGCCAGTATTGTATAAAATGTATAAATGGAAATATATTATTTTAAAACTGCAAAATATTAAACAATGAAAATCAAATATTTTTTATTTTAAATAAATAACTGATGAACAAACCAATTTTTTGCCATAATCACAATTACAACTGTGGCTCAATATTAGAGAAAATGCCACGATTTAGTCCAAAGGTGATATTAGCTCGGGCTCATGACTAACATGTCCTTGGACTACAGGTTAAAAATCAGGACATAAGCCCAACTGACTGACAGTCTCTCAGTGGTTTAACTGGACTGTTTCCAGAAGCCATATTACCTTAATTTTGACTGGTCTGCCTACAAGCTTATTCCTCAGTTATATGTCATACTGTTTCTTCATTTACCAATAAGTATTCTTGTAAACTAGAGGAAATTCCATTTCTCTTTGTGCCAGTGGATGTTGACACTCTAGTTTTTCCAGCCATTCTAAATGTTTTTCACAGAATAAATACACAAATAATTGTGGGTGCACATGTGCAAACACACATTGTACTTTGGAGTGATGGTCCAGATTGTGTCAGTCAGGATGTCAGAGAAATTTGGAATGGCACTAATTTGTGTATCTTTGCTGTATTTTCTGCTTTTTAACTTTCAGCCGGGCTCCGCAGGTATTGTAATATTTTCAGTGATGCTCATAAACAGTTTTTCTCCATCTTCAGGTACATTTTAGTTGTGCAGACTTGCTATTCTTTGTAGTGTTGCAACAGGTGAAGAAAAACTATATCTCTAAACAGCAGTGTCTGCCTTGATCTATGAGATGAACTAGTGGCTTAAACACAGACTCTGCATTTTATTCCTTTGTTGACTCTAGTTCCTGCTCCATCTGCCAGCACAGTGTTTCTATCTGGTCAGTTAGCTGACAACATTTTACGAAGACAGAAGCGTGATAACACTGGTTTGTTTGAGGAGTTTCTTCAGGGAAACTTGGAGAGAGAGTGTATAGAGGAAATATGTGACCTTGAAGAGGCTAGGGAGACCTTTGAGAATGATGAAAAGACAGTGAGTATTTGAATTTTTGGTTTTATTTGTCTTTCCTGATGACACTAATCACTTATTTTGTTCTGTATTCTAGATGGAATTTTGGGCAGGATATGCAGGTAAGCCTGTGCTTAATGACTTACTGAATGTGAAACTTTCTTTACATGGCAATATCTTTTTGTTAGATATCCGTTTTGTACCATTATATTACTGGATACCTTATTCCTAATTTGAAGAAGAAAGAAAAAACTAGCTACTAGTAACATTACCATGTATTTCTTAAGCTCTGTATTTTTTTGTAAATATATCTCTTTTTTGGTACTATCACCACAAAATTTTCCCCATAACAGTTACTTTACAATGTCATTAGACTACTGTGAGTTCAAGCTCTGTGTTTGGATTTCCTTAGATGGCAATCAGTGCAAGTCAAGCCCATGTCTGAACCAGGGATCATGTAAAGACCACTTTGGCTATTATACCTGCAAATGTGCATCTGGCTTCACTGGAAGGAACTGTGAGATTGGTGAGTGAATACAATGTGACTGGAGAAAAAACTGTGATTAAAATTAGATTTTCTTTCTTTGCCACATGACCTGCATTTAGAGAGAACTTGATATCAGCAGTGATCAGATCAAAGTCTCAAAGGATAAACAACCAGATAGATTTTAGTGTTCTTCTTGTTTCTAAATTGAATCAGTGGCTCACATTCAGCATCAGTCTGGTTTCAAGTTCCAAAATTAGGTTGTCATTTTAGATATTCTAAAAACAGCACTGCAAATGCTCTCTCTGCAAACAGTGCTGTGTTTACCTAAAATAGCACTTTTCTGACAGCTTGGACGATGTTCTTGAAGGATAGTTGACAATTTTTAAGTCAATCTTACAACAGCCATATGGTTATATAAATATCTACATTAAAAAAAGACATTCCTCTTGCTCATACTGGCTATTATGAATTAGCACCCTGTTATTATGATAGAGGACAGGTCGCACAGTATTTGAAAAATCAAACACAGGCGTTTACATTGTATGGTGACAACATGTAATTTCATATACTCATTAAGAGGGTGGGTTTGGATTAATTACATTTTTTTCCCTCAGTTCTAGAAAAAAGATGTGACGTGAACAATGGAGACTGCATGCACTTTTGTGAATCATTGGGAACCTTTGGAGCAAAATGCTCCTGTGCAACAGGATACAGGCTAATGGAGGATGGTCTCAACTGTGAAGCAGAAGGTATCATCTTATTCTTAATATTTTCACTTTCATCATATTTATGACGTTTAAAGTGACTCTTCTTTTTTCACATCACTAGCTGAATTCCCATGTGGCAGAACTGCTCTGACAACAGTAGTCGAAGCGCACAAAAGGTCTCTGTTTATCTATAAGAATGCAAGCACTACTTCACCCATCAACATGACTTCTACTGCATACCTTCCCTCAGTTACTGTCCCTACTGAACAGTCTCTTCAGGCAAGAGATAACTCTCAAAAGAAATTGCCCATGTGGGTATACAGTAGCACTGCAGCCCCCACCGAGGAGCCGCAGACTCCTCGTAAACGTATTGTTGGTGGTGAGGTGGTCATTCCAGGAGAGATCCCATGGCAGGTATTGTAAAGAAGAAGTGCTTAATGCCCATTAGGGAGTTTGTTACATGGAGTTCATGTGGGAAAAGAAACAGCTGTAATGGATTTTATTTCCTGGAGCTATTCTCAGCTCATTTCTTCTCTTTTATTCAGGTAGCCTTGGTAGCACGTCACAGTGGTCAGATATTCTGTGGGGGCTCCATTCTTAGAGAACGCTGGGTTATCACTGCAGCTCATTGCCTGATAGAGGCACAAGGCTCCTTCTTCATCAGAGTTGGTAAGACTAATGTTGGTAAGACTAATGATGAAATATCTCAGTTTAGAGCATTTGATCAAATTATCAACTAACAGAAAACTGACAGTAATCAACTGTTTATTGATAACTCACTACATGTTCCTAGCTGCAAAGTTACAAGAGCTGATCCTTTCCTTTTCTTTTGTGAAAGCACCCTGAATAACTAGGTTTTGGACTGTTGGTCAGAACATTAACTTTTTCTGTTGTGCCTTTTACCATTGCCATGTACTGTTAATTAATTGATCAGTAACTGACTTACAAATGGAATGGAAAACACGCTATATAAACAAAAGTATTGGGCCACCTACACATTGCAGCATCAGGAGTTTTTATGACTTCCCATTCTGAAGCCATAGGTATTAATGTGGAGTTGGTCCCCCTTTTTGCAGCTATAACAGCTTCCACTCTTCTGGGAAGGTTTTCTACAAGATTTTGGAGTGTGTCTGTTGGATTTTTGCCCATTCATCCAGAAGGGCATTTGTGAGGCCAAGACACTGATGTTGGATAAGAGGGCCTAGCTTGCAATCTCTGTTCTAGTTCATCCAAATGCAGTTGAGGTCAGGGTCCTGTGTGGGCCAGTCTGAAATTCTGCAGTTACTGAGTCAGCAAAGCGTTGACAACTTTTACACACAATGCACCTCAACACACAGCAACCCCACTCTGTAGCTTCATGTGGACTGCCTCTTCATAGCTGAGTTGCTGTGGTTCCTAAATGCCTCCACTTTTCCATAACATCATATCTTGGAGGTAAGGTATCCCATTATGGAACCACATTTAAATTCATTGAGCTCTTTAGAATGAGCCATTCTTAAACAAATGTTTGTAAAGGCAGACTTCATGGCTGTGGCAGTGGGTCTGAATGAAAAACCTGAATGTTTAAGATGTGTGGGCCAATATTTTTGTCCATATAGCGTGATTGTTATGGCACCTCTGGTGTAATTTGAGAGATGAGATTTTGAATTAACTTAACCCATAAGAATCCAGACCCATTTTTCCTTACAGGAAAATTATGGGGGACATACAACAGACCAAGAGGCCCACACAGCTATAACAAATGTATAGTGTTTGGTCATGCATGTCACCATGGGTTCTTATGGGTTAAGAGCTATTACACTTGGAAGAGGAAGTTCCTTTTGAACTTCCATTTCATGTATTGTACTGTGGAGTAAATTCATATTGGAAGTCAGTGATTGATATGTACACATATCACATATATAAATAAATATGTGTGTTATATCTGTGATTACAGGGGAGCATAATATCTACATCAGAGAGGGTACAGAGAAGGATCATGATGTGGAGAGGCAGCACTTCCACCCACGCTATAATGCCAGTGTAAGCTTGTATAACCATGACATTGCCCTGCTGTATCTCAGAACTCCCATCACGTTCTCCAAGATAGTGCGACCCATCTGCATAGGGCCCATGACTTTCATTGAGGCCTTAGTGAAGGAGTCCTCCCCAGCTACAGTCAGTGGCTGGGGCAGAACACGCTTCCTTGGATCCACGTCCAACACGCTGCAGAAAGTCGACGTTCCCTTCACAGATCGCACAGAGTGTAAGCAGACCAGCAATGACAGGATCACTCCTGTCATGTTTTGTGCAGGATACAATAATGAGGCCAAAGATGCCTGTCAAGGTGATAGTGGAGGTCCTCACGCGAACAGAATTCATGATACATGGTTCCTGACAGGCATTGTAAGCTGGGGAGAAGAATGTGCTAAACAAGGGAAATATGGTGTATACACCCGGCTGTCTCTTTATTATAGCTGGATAAACCATGTTATGGGGTTAACTAAGCGCAGGCTTGCATTTGATTATGAAGAGCCTGACTCATAAAGAATGCAGATTTTAAAAATAAAAAAGAATTAAGTATAAAATCCAGTTCACGTTCAAAGCTGCTTTTGAACTGTAAGAATTCAAATGAATATGAGGAATACAACTTCCAGACATTGTTGTAAAGATGTGTGTGGTTAAGAAAGCAGATGTTGCAAATAAATATGTAAAAAAAAAAATACTGAAAAATATGGGACAGATTTCAAATGAACAGCAGAATGTGTTGTGTCAAGAAGGGTAGCCAGTGTAAAACTTATGCCAACTTACTGATGCAGATTCATTTGCTGCGGTGACCCCTTGGAGAAATACAAGGGAGCAGCCAAAGGTGCTTTTTTTAAGGCCAAATACATGATGCACTGTTTGTAAAATTCCATCAGAACATGACTTCCATTTGCTGGTAAGTAAATATCTTTAAAGTTGCAGTATTTGATGAGAAACAATCAAATGCAAACCCATCAAATTTGACCAAAAGCTTCTGAAAAACAGAAAATTCTGCACAGTTTTATTATTTAAGCCAAGCCAGCTGCTACTGAAACAATACACAAATAATAGATTACACTGGGCTGTATGACAAAGACTGGGCTTAACTTTCAGTTAACATATCCCATCATATCATCATTTAAAAAATAGATTATTGCAATTGATAACTTTTCATTTGGTTATTTTTACAGAAGCAAAGCTGTACAAAAAGATGCTAGTGTATAGCAGTGACTGTAATAATACAAACAAGCTCATTGTTCAGTTGCCATGCATTTTTATCGAAAGAAATGATCAGCAACAAGCGTAGTGAATATGGCTCATCGAGAGACAAGCATTTCAAGCATTACTTTTTTCCAACCTTGAAATTTGTGCAAATTCTGCAGCATTTTGGATTGAAATGACAAAGAAACAATGTGATTTTGTCATACAAGTTAAAAGAGAAAATAAAAGGGGCATTGCAGTACAACCAAGCAAAGCTCCTGTAAAAATATGGGGATGAAATTCAATTTGGGACTTGACAGCAAAATAAATAAATTAACAACATACGAAATGCGTAGTGCGCAGTGGCCCCTGCTGCTTTCTAGATTCATTTCCATATCAAATACAGTGTATCAAAGGCAGCGCTCCGACCGGGGCCTCGATTTGATGTGGTAAATTCATATAAGTCTGCAATCAATATTTAATTAAGTATTCAATACAGAGGGTATATTTCATGTTGGCCGTATGATCCCTTTTAATGGGAAACTCAAGATTAAGTGAAATGTAATGGTGACGAGGAAACAATCTGCCTCTGATGACCGAGTACACACAGCATATCACTCTCGCTGATTCTGCCTCATTCTCTCTTTTTCCTTTGCTGCGGTTGACAGACAGCTCCCAAAAGACCCCAAGGAAAGTGATAGTATTTGAGGGCTCTGTGGCATATGCCTCCCACTTGTCTACAGCAAACACAGAGGAATACATTCCCATCAATCTTCATCATATTTGCCAGTGTCTTACATTATCACTGACATGTCAACTGCTACCTTCACGCAGGGAGCATGTCTCCCCTGCCTCCCTTGCACATCATACATTCATCATACATTATAGAATAATAAATAGAGAAAATAACAGTCAGGATAAGAGGAAATGCACAGTAGGAGAGGTAAAGCAGCAAGCAAAGAACACATTCAGTACACAAAAGGTGGATTTTGAGTTTCTGTTGTTCTTCCACCATTTTAAAGTGCCCATTGAACATTTGTGAGGTCTGTTTAAAGCAAGGACAGAGTATTTGCTAACAACATATACAAGAGACTCTAAAAGAGCAGGAGTAAAAAAGGCATTATGGTATGGCACAATTTGGCATTTTAACTTCCATACAGTACAGAAGAGGTTGCCTTAAGGAACAAAATTTAAGAAAAATGCAATGACAAGATGAAAACACAGATACTGTAAATGCTAAAAATGACACCTTATTTGGTGCCATGTACATGTTTTAAGAAATGTTTCAGGCAAATCCTGGGTTAACGTCCATCCAATACACAGTGAGACAGGAGCGCACACACATACACACACACAATCATACAAAGATACTGTAATCTCAAGTTTTCATTGGATGGAAAAGTCCACAGATTCTGAAATGACCCACTCCTGCAGCAGCAAACTTGCATCCTGACTGCATGTGCTGTAAAGTCAGTGCCAGAGGGAACAGATATATATCATCAATCAGAAAAGAGGAAGACCAAACAGGATCCAGGGATAGCATGTTGATTGTCCTTAGTGGTTTAACAGCTCCAGCGCCTTTGTGCTGTTACCTCTGAACACCTTCACTGTTACAAAACACTGGTTCAGGAGACTGTCAGTCAAAGCCATGAGAGGAAATAATGTGTTCTGTGGATTCCCATGTTTGTCTTTTCAATGACTGAACTTTGACGAAAGAAGACAGCATTGGAGGATTAGTTATGGAACAGCTATGGCTCAGTCTGTTTTCTGTCTGTTCATCATCATCCAAAGGTAAATATTAGAGTCACATTCTGTGCTTTCCTCTCTATGGGGAGCTTAGCTTTCTGAACTTCAGGTTCCCTGGGTCTACAAGAAAATACACAGACTTTTAGAAAAAGAATCAAAGATAAGAAATACTGTGATTCAACATTATTCTTTGATGGAATTCTAGGTCTTGTCTTTACCCCCTAGTCTGGAGGAGTGTTCTCGGCTCCTGCCTCCTATAATCAGCTGCAGGGTGGCAGCTGCTATGAAGCCCTCTTGTTGTAGAGTCAGATTTTTCACCAGCCTTTCCACCAGGACGAAGAATTTTGAGGAAAGTGTTGACAGGAGGGAAGGAAAATTACTGTATCCATTCACACCTGGATAGTTCAGCTGATCACTAAGCCACCCTGACAGGGTTTGATGAAAAGTCACGTGGGTGAAACTCACCAGCGCCCCCTGCTGTCTTCACAGTGTAGTTGGATGATGTCTCCACGTTTGATGACGATGCTGTCTGGTCCGTTTTGAAGACAGTTAGCCAAAACCTTGTATCTGCCTGGAGACTAACAAAGAAGGTAACATGTCAAGGAGATTTATTTATAAACAATTTCTTTAAAAAAATGTTACATAGTGTGTGGTAAAAAGGTACAAAGAAGAAAAAAATATCAAAGAGGAAAAATTACCACAGGCATAACAGCCCCAATATATATACTAAATGGCCACTTCATTAGATACACCTTGCTGGTACTGCGTTGGATCCCCTTTTGCCATCAGACCAGCATGAATTCTTTGTGGCATAGACTCAACAAGATGCTGAAAATATTCCTCAGATATTTTGTTCCATACTGACATGAAAGCATCATGCAGTTGCTGCACATCCATGATAACAATATCTTGTTATGCCATGTAACAAAAGTGCTCTGTTGGACTGTGATCTGGTGACTGTGAAGGTCATTTGAGTACAGTGAACTCACTGTCATGTAAGAGAAACCAGTTTAAGATGATATGAGCTTTGTGACACACGTTTTCCTGCTGGAAGCAGCCATCAGAAGATGAGTACACAGTGGTAATAAGGAAAGGACAGGGTGTGGTATTGAAATAATGCTTAACTGGTTCTATGTGGGCCCAAAGTATGCCAAAAAATATCTCCCACACCATCACACCACCACTACCATCCTGAACTGTGATATAAGTCAGGATGAATCCATGTTTTCACTAAATTCTGTCCCTACCATCCAAATTCAGAAACTGAGACTCATCAGACCAGGCAACAGTGTTCACTCTTCTATTGTCCCATTTTTTGTGAGCCTGTGCAAATTGTAGCCTCAGTTTCTTGTTCTTAGCTAACAGGAGTGGCACCTGGCGTGGTCTTCTGCTGCTATAGCCCATCTGCTTCAAGGTTGGATGTATTGTGCAATCGGAGATGCTCTTCTGCATACCTTGATTGTAAGGTGTGGTTATTTGTGTTACTGTTGCCTTCCTACCAGCTCAAAGCAGTCTGTTTTAACTACTGGCATCAAGAAGGCATTTTGTCCCAGGAGGCCAGATATTTTCCCTTTTTTTGGACCATTCTCTATGAACCCTAAAAATGGTTGTGCAGAAAAATCCCAGTAGATCAGCAGTTTCTGAATGACTACCAGCCTGTCTGGCACCAGCAAACAAATTCCTTTAAATCACCTTTCTTTCCCATTCTGATGCTCAGTTTGAACGTCATCAGGTCACCTTGGCCCTGTCTACATGTCTAAATGCACTGAGTAGCTGCCATGTGATTGGCTGATTAGAAATTTGCATTAATGAGCAGTTTAACAGACATGCCAAATGAAGTGACCACCTAAGTACTTTTATTGGTTTTTTTTATACAAAGAGATGATATTCTATGGTCTAAAAAGCTGGAAGAATGTTATAGTTTATTGTATATGACGTGATTGTATTTGGTCTCACCAGCTGCACCAAAACCTCCTCATCTGTGTCAGATGGGTGGAAGGTGTCCCGACCTCCAGGCCACTCCTCCAGACCCTCGCAGATGTCTACCGAGTGATGAGTTCCTGGCCAACCTGGGACACATACATGACTTTATTCTGTTAAAAATGTTAGTAAATACACTCTTCGGACCACCACACCTTAAGAGGCAACATGTAGATACTTAGTAACTAAGTTGAGATCATAATGTCCCCTTTGCCACTTACTGGGAAATTAACAAGAACGTAGAATCAAAAGCTAATCTCAGTAGATGGACCTTTTTCCCCCATAATCCTCGATGTACCTGGTTCTTCAGGTCAAAGTACACTTGAACTGCTGAGGGGGAAAGTCAAATATCTATGTTAGTTTACAGTTATGATGAAAATCAGCAACAGCTGTGCAACAGTGTGCAATACAAGTACGGCTTCAATCAGTTCCCTTAATTTTTCTGTGGTTTAGTTACTAAGTATCTACTTGATTATAACATAGACATGTATAGATGAGATTTTACTCACTCCTACGGTTGTGCTGGTGTTTTGGGGAATGGGTCTGGGGGTCTGGACTGCTCCTCCCTGACTCTGTGTCTTCTGAACTCACTGATGCCCTCTGCTGTTTGCTGGAAAAATAAAATAATCAACATGAGACCAAATACTGTGAAGTGTCAGAAACACTCAGGATAAGAGTTATCATCAACCATACACACTGGGGTCAGCTTCTTGAATATGACTCATTGAAGAATGAGATATGGGAAGAGTAAAGGTGGCCCCAGATCGGTGTCAAGAACAACTCTGTCCTGTTGTTTATCACACAGCAATGGTCATTTAGGTACCAGCCAGACAATACAGACAGCAGCCATTTGCAAGCCTCTTTGTAAAGGATTGTATAGGGTGGGAAGTAGTACTTACAGACCACTGACACAGTGGTCACACAGGGTTTGCATGGTTCAATACAAGGGAAGATTTGGTCTCAATTTTTAAAATCCAAATGTAGAGATTTGGTCACTTTACAATTGGATGCTAAGTAAGAATGCTTCTGCAAAGCAAATTTTCCTAATGCTTGATCAGATCTCAAAAACCAGCCCTATATTAAGAAGCATCTGTCATGAGGAAATTAAGGAAATTCATGGAATGAAACTTAATTTTTTCTGCTGTCAGTGAAACCACATGCAAAACAGAAAATCTGAGATGCAGAAATAAGAGTAATTGTTTTCTATCCATGTTAGAAAGTCATGGAAGAGCTGCAGAGACACTGGCCTCTCAACTCAGCAAGGCAGTGTGAGGATCAGTTATGAACCAGAATGAGGGCTATAAAAAGGAGGTGCAGCTGACAAATTTACAAACACAGCAGCAGGGGTTTTTATTCCCTAAGCTGGGCCAGATGGGTCATGCCAGGGTGAGGCAAGCCAGGCTGGGCCAGGCCGTTTACCACTGAGCGTTATGGCAGGTCAGTGGCGCTGAGGGCAGTGGCGGGGGCGTGGCCGGGGCCGTTGCCGGGGGCTTCTGGGACGAGGGCTCCGGGACCGCAGGCACAGAAACACATCAGCTGACAGCGATACAAAGTCCAGCCCCGGCAGACAGCCCCTGGGAACCCCTCTGGACGGCTGCATGCCCCTGCAGGTAGGGGGATGGGAGGAGTGGGGATAGGCAACTAGACAGCAGTGAACACACTGGGGCCTGTGCCCATTTTCACACACAGCCTCATATCAGGGCAATGTGAAATGATAATTCTCATTCATTCAAGCTTTGATCACATATGAAACCTCAGCAAATGCAAATGTTTTAGCACCACCTGTAGGATATGTGTGTGATTTGCATAGGTCTGTGTGTTTGTGCTGCTACAACCTACAGTCATGCCTTAACACACTGTAAATGATGTCTGTGATCAACTGTAGGCACTGACCTCTCAGAGAGTGGTGGAGAAAGTTGCATATGTTCAACCATTTGGCCATGTTGATACGCTCCATCTGTGAGAAGAAGGTATTTTTTTGACATATAAGGAGAAATCTCATTTTCTAAACAGGATTCAACTGAGTCTAAGTTGTTTAAGAACTCTCTTTTAAGAAAAGCACAGGATGAAGAAACTCTAAGCACAAAGGCTAACCCACCAGCTGTGGAGCTTTAAATCTCATCTCCAGCTCTCCGAGGACTCTGAGAATCAGTTCAAAGCTCTGAAGGTTGAAGGGGACCTTTGTGCTCAGAATTTTCCCTATCTCAACTTAAATTGCTCACAGACCTCTAAGTAGCTTCTGCTGGTTAGTCAGGATTCTACGGAGCTCATTGAGCCAAGCCATCTTCACCTCCACTGTAGGAGCCTGAGGGACAACAAAAACATTAAACAAAATGTGCAAGTGGTTTACAAAGTTCTGAACATGTAGCTACATCTTACCATTTCTTCTCAGTTGGTCTATTTATCGTCAGCATATTTTTAAAAATATTAATTACAATTTCCAAGAGTGCAATAACAGGGAGCAAAAGCCCCAAAACAAATATATTCAGTATACTGAAGATAAATACAAATAAAATCAACAAATATTCACAATTCAGACAACACTTGCGATGGCTAAAATTACAGTTGAAGTGGGAATGGTCAAAATTACCAGCAACTTTATTTAACTTAAAAATGCTACCCTTTTTTTTCAGTCTCCTTACCTGAACCACATACACTTCCTCCCTGCCACTGTACCAGATCTCAAACTTCTTCACATCTCCCTTGACATTTTCTGTGATCCCCACAGCAGTCATCTGCCAAGAGATATATACTGTTTATGCCGACACAAACATATCGTTAGGACTGGCAGCACAAACAGCACATCATACATCAGCATTACATCATGTAAACACATCTGTCCCTCATAACATGAACACTTGCAGTCACACACGCACACCTCCGCTGTGTGACTTCTTCCTTCCCGCACACTCAATAATAAATCAAGAGCTGCAGCTGTTGGTGTGACAACAGCTGTGACACCCTCCACAAATCAACACACAACAGAAGAAGTGTTACAAGAATACATCAGGTTCTGAGACCAGCTTGACAACTTACACACGTTGGAAAATAATAATACAGCCACCAGTATCAACTCTGCGTCTCCAGATAGATATCTGGACTTCATTACTTTGTGCTAAAACCAAAGAATAGATTTTAGGTGACAATTTGTTATATTTGCAAGCTTTAGAATGTGTTTCTTTTTTTAGAAAGTATGTTAATTAGAAAATTACTTTCAGTATTTATCTGTAATATTGTGTTCTTTTAAACTCTATGCTGCCTTTGTTTAAATGAGTTCCTTGTATGTCTACAAAAAACATCAAATAGGTTACTCTATACGGAGCAGTAAATAGAGTTGTATTTTTAACTGCATGAATGAAATGTATTACTTTATCAGTCAAACTATTGCACTGCAGAAGATTTTGCCAAAGTACTGGCAAATGTTATAGTGCGTACATTTCTAAACTTAGCATTCTGATACATAAATGATAGAAAATGTTGTTTTCTATATAAGAGGCACTGCAGGAGTCCTTTGAGAATACAAACTAGAAAGCACTTTGTGAACCACACACAGAGGAGATTGAGAGTTTGACACTGCATCACAGAATATATCAAATTCTGTTAATGCACAACCTCACGAGCCCAGACAGTGTGCTGCTTTGTGAACAACAAGCCTTGCTTCAGGTTAGTTATCTCCTTCCAAAGACATTTTTTGGCAAATTGCATCTTATTTTATTGACCTAACCAACATTTTACTTATTTTAGCTATTTTGTTTTATGCTTGTCATGTTTAACTAAATTTTATCTTTACCTTATCTTAATTTTCCATTATCAGCCACATTGTTTTATAACAAAAATAATTTATTTACATTAATCAAAAGTGACAGTTTCACCAATAAGTAGTATGTAGGTAACCCTCATGATGTGATATATTAATTTTACCAATCCCATACACAAACAGTCACTGTTGGCAATTATGGACATAAGTGCAATTTCTGACTTCTAATTTGATTTGGAGCACAAGAAAGATGTAATTTTCTCATACGTTAGAAACCACAAATCTGTGTCAATCACCATAATTCATAATTAGTTCAGTGCTACCTGCTTCCACAGGATCACAGAAATAGGTGATCCTCTAAGATAACGGGTTAAATATTTGTTGTTTAAAACACTTTAGCACTTCTGTTACATATTTTAAAATAGTAGGCAGTCTTCTTGAAAACTGTTGTATTCCTTAAATAGAGACTAACCTTGAGACAGTGCTTGAAGCTGTATGAGGGGGTCTTGTCGCAGCCGTCTCCATGCTCTTCCCTTCTCTTGCATAAAAGTAGAGCTCTCTCATACAAGAAGAGGTGTCGCTGCATTGGCTTGAATCGAGCCAGCTCCTTCATGCGAATGGGGCCTTTCTTATGGCTGATCCACACACTAAAGGACCCCTGCATCAGGACTCGGCCCAGCTCACAAATGTCACCCTGCATATAACAGGAGAAGGAATATACATGTAAGCATGTAATACAAATATATTCAGTATATGTTAGCTCACTTTATCCTAAATTAATTACAGTTCAGACATTCATAGATTTTTTAGCTCTTATCATTCAAATGCAGATAAGAACAGATGTAGTGCACCTCATATCCTGTGATGGCTATCTGATGCATGGAGTCATTAACTGATTTGAGCAAGTCTAGCATGGCTGCTAGTGCCCCCTGGAGTTCAGACGTACCCTCACAATCTGTACTGTATTTTATCAGCTCCTGAAAACACAAAAAACAACACATTTACGCAAACCCACGCACAAATATGGCAGCTAAAACTGTAAACTTAGGTAGGAAAGATCATGAGTGTTGTTAAGACTGAGTTTATTCAACAGATTCTGTGCTTAGAGTGAGCACATTAAGCCAGCAAAATGGCACATTTGGGGCAACAGCTATTTTCTTGCAACTTCATAGAAACATCAATATGGCAAATGAATTATAACGAGTACATTTTAAATTCATTTTGCTGTATTTGCATTCTGGATTATCTGAAGTACAATTTGAGATAATCCAGCATTCTAGGATTTTGTCAGATGGAGATGAAAGTGCTGGCATAAAGCTAGCAGGCTGGGTTATCTGAAGGACACATTTAGGCCTAATCCCATGGAAAAGAAGCATAAAACATAGTGTCTCACATACAAAATGACTTCTAAGTAACTTCTAATCACAGAAATGGACTCTCTCCATGTGCATAATGTGACTTCACTTTCTAACCTTCAGCAGCAGCTGGTATTTTGTGAGGCGCTGGATAGGTTTCAACAGGTAGGAGTCCAGGCCCAGTTTGTGCTCCAGCTTTTTTTGACACTCCTTCAAAAGGAAGAAAAAAATATCAATCAGTGTAATGCTTGTCAACAACAGATCACAGCTTGTATTTTAAAAGACTAACATGTACTCTGAGTCGGTGATATAAAAAAAAATATGGAAACAATATTTTAAAGATGTCTATTGGAAGCAATCTTTCATGCCAACAAAACAGTGTAAAAATCAAGACAAAACCACTGATTGAAAGTGAACTGACCAGAAAGAAGCCACAGTCTGAAAATTGTCTCCACAGTGCCTCGGAGCGTGGCTTATTCTGACAGTAGCATTCGTACATTTGGAAGCTTTCTTTCTGGAGTGACAGGAAAGTGAAACCAGTTTTAAAATATGACTTTAAACAATGCACAAATGATTAAAATATAAACAAGCTACACAATGTGAAGACTCACCCGCTCCAGAAAACATGCCCCCACACCTTCAGGAGCCTCTAAGCATCCTTCAAGGTCCTGAAGGAAAACTCTGAATTCCCATAAAAGTCAAAGGCCAAAAATTAGATGTCAAAAGCCAAACAAAGGGCTTGAAGAAACACCATCTTAACCCATACCCTCCCACACATCGGCCTTTATACAATAACTGGAATAAGATACAGTAGTTATAAATAATCTCTCTCAGTACAAGCTTTTTTCTGGATAGGACAATTTATTTGGCTATTAAAAAACAAGGACAAAAGTAGTGTGGATTTCACAAAATTACTTAAATGTCTATTTTCCACGTTAACCAATATGCGTCATGCTCTCTGGCTAATTGTGTTGTTCTCCAGACTGCTTGTATTATTGTTGTCCAAAATATTAATGCTGAAAATAAAGTCCATGTAACTGTAGCATCATTCTAAAACAATCATCCTTGTTACCTTGTCAGAATGTTTGCACCAGTGTAAATCAATTGTATAGTCAGTATTACTAACCATTTTCTTAAGATTCACCAGGTCTAAATATGATATGAGTCAATTATCACTTGCCTGCTGTGAAAGTTGTAGATCTCTGGCATGTTTCCAAAGAGAATGTCTCTCTTACTGCGCAGTATAGGGGGCAGAAGCCCTGACAAAGCTGGGTTGTCCATTTCAGCTCTGTAACCCTGAATTATTTAGAGGAACCCAGTAAAGGAAACACATGGTTCATGCAAAATGAATGAAAAAGAATTAAAATGACAATAAACATACAATACATGCATTTAGTAAGATTTAACAATTAGCATTTTACAGTTAGTTTTGTGACAAATGGGGGTGCTTTCGGTTTCTCCCTTTTTCCCCAAGGTGTCGCTGTAGCATATGAATCAGTATGAGATTTGGCATAGATTTTACACTGGATGCACTTCCTGACGCAACCCTCCCATTTTTCCTGGGCTTGGAACCAGCACTAGGAGTACACTCATTAGTTCTGGGCGAATAAAAAGAAAAAAAAATGTTTTCTTACCAATAGCACTGACAGCAGCTCTTCCACATAGATTCTTTCAGTTTCTATGATCTCCCTCATCACATGACTATGACACAAACATATACAAGCATGCAAAAGTAGAAAGAGATAGCGCCGGAGGACATCATTAGTACTGAACTAAGAGAATCACAAAGTAAAACAACATCCAGAGCAGTATGAGGATAGACAGCTGGGTGGACGGATGCCTGCTCCTCACCGCTTCAAGAGATCTGCGCTGTCGTCTCCATCCAGACTGTACGACACACAGCTCCGGCTCTCCTGGTAGTCGTGCATCACCTCTATCTAAACACAGCATAGATGGACAGCACTGACTCTCCCTTCTGGATTTAGGGAAAATATTAATGCACTGAGCAATTTATTGGACCAAACAGAAAAAGTTGGATGACAAAATGATAAACATTTACACACTTGGGAAGTTTGGAGCAGAGGTAAAAAATAAATACAACTTTTCTTTATCACTTACTTTTCTAGGGTTGGGGATCTTTCGGGATGCTCTTTTCCCAGGCAGAGAAAGGTCAAATGTAAACTTCAAACCATCACCTGTGAAAGCAAAATTGGCAGCAAAGCATTAATAAATATGAGTCTATTTCCATATCTTCTGAGGAGATGACTAATTTAAGAGCCAACACTAAATCTTACGCAAGTGATTTGTGATCCACCGATGACCGTTTTTTAATTGCACAGAATATTTTAATCATAATGGACAATTTCAGGTAATGCCTGATAAAGGGTTGCCTCCTCTTAAGGAATGATGTGAAAAGCAGTAGGCGCTGATCTAAAGCACTGTTTGGCAGAACTGTCAGTGTCCTGATCCCAGAAGCTGAATCCTTACATGATAGTCCAAGCTCAACTGAGTGCTGTACCTTTACATGCACTATGTTATATTCATCAGTTGTGGGGGTGAATGCATGTGTGTGGATGTAATATGTGCATGCAAGCTTGTACCAGATCAAATCAAGCAAAGGTAACCCCTTTTATCTCTTTCGTCACTGGCTGGTAACCAAAGTATCAAAGGAGCCACTAAAAGGTTCATAACCACCCTCATTATTGTCATTTCTCTCATTAGCGTGGCTTCCTACTATGGAGAACAAAAACTTAAAGACATGAATGGACATTAATCGTTTTTATAGTTTTACATTCATTCATCGGCACAAAACACACACACACACATCAGACAGCACATAGTATATAATTGGATATTGCTGCATATTGTTAGCTTTGTGCAGTCTCCCTTGAGGCATAGAGGGAGATGAAAAGTTCTTTAAAATATATGAACCACATATGGTTTTTATAGCAGCTATCATGAGTAATAGCTTACTCGGGCATTTCCCTTCTACCCTTGTTCTAGCGCATTTGTGACAGGGGCATGCTAAACCTGAAGGCCATTGAAGAAACCCTTGTTGCTTTACAGTGGGCGTATCTATCGTGGTGCCTAAGATAAACATGCAAGTGCTACTTCATAGTATAAATAGTGTAAAATAAAATCATTATTTGAGTTCATAAATTAGATGATAAATTCTCTGCTTCAACATTAATTCCTCCTCTAAAATAAGCTTGTGTATATTTGTGTGCCTGTTCTGTACCATGCTTTGGAGAGAAGAGTGGGGACTTGGATCGTGGTGGGTTTTCAGGCCTGGGGGCCACCAGTTGGACTGGTCGTACATGTTTATCAGCCAGCTTCCTTAGACAAGCCTGTCGGTTCTGGATCATCTGCTGTACTGCTGCATGCTTCTCAAACATTTTCCCAATCTGGGCCTAATAGAGCGCCAAAAAAGGAGAAAAATAAAAGATGCAAGGCAATTACTTTGAATTTTAATGTAAAGCCTAATAATATTACTGAACAAAATAACAATATATGCTTCTCACTTAAATTAAATAATCATGTCTCAAAAATCACAAGTTTAAAAATTGTGGTTGCTTTGCATTGTTTTCACATGTGAGGTGTGGTAGCTGACCTGAAGCTGAGGTGTAATTACAGCCTCGTACTCAATGGTTAGAATATCAAATCCTGAGCTCAGCATAGATGGCGCCCCCTCCAAAAACTTCTCGATGTCCCTTAAGGCAGCCTGGGCCCCCTCCTTAGACTGAAATTTATCTACTAGCTGATTGGCCAATAGATATGCTGCATCATCACACCAAATTTGGGCCTAAAGACAAAGAGCATAGGTGTATTACACAAGAGGAATGTGTGTCCTTACATGTTTGTAAATAAATGCACAGCTCCAAATACCTGCCCAATACAAAGCAGCAGCTGGTGTGTTTGCAGAAGAAGCGAATGTTTAGTCTTGAGAGCAGCAGTGAGTGTATCACAGTAATGGCGAAGCTCGTTGCAGCGCTGCATGATGAGAGCCATGGCATAATGGTGACCTGCTGATAGCTGGTGTCCGTGGAGGATGATTATTTGGGCACGAGCTGTCACATCCTGATCAATAAGAAAACGCAACAAAAAGGAGTTGGTTTTGTTGGACACGATGTAAAACTGAAACCTTTTTGCAGCTACTCTGCATATACACAGTTCTATGCAAACATTTGGCACCCCTGGATAAATTATATATTTTTTAATTATTTTAAGTAAATTTGAATAAAATGAAACCCCTTGCTGTAAACAAATTAAAATACCTTATGAAATAAAAAGTAACAGTCCATTAACATTTGATTAAAAAGCACATTTTAATGTTTGTTGTGGAAACACTGACATGTGCACTGGACTCCAGACTGTCCAGCTTTTTGAGAGCCTGTTCTGTTTCAGCCAGAGTGTTCACAGATATGGACAGTTCCCTCTCCCGAGCTGTGAGATGCTCTAGACATAATTCCATCTAAACGAAAAGGACAGAACTAACAATATAAAGCTAACCAAAGGCATTACACACTGAACAGAATTTAAAGTTTTAGGTTTGTATTCAAAATATGCAAAAACACAAATTGAACAATACATGCATTTAGCAGCTAGATGAAATCCTTACCTCCTGAAAACTTTGCTCATATCTGAGCAACTGCAGGTACTGATGGAGTTTTAGATGATGCTTCTCAAAGAAGCCATCAAAGGCAGACTCCATGTCTCTCAGCTGGGCAAGAAGCCTAAAAACAAGAGAAAAACTGTCTTTGATCTAATTGTTTTTGATCTAACGCTACTAGTCAATAACTATTAGAGTTTTATGCTTCAACTAAAATAATACCAAGTTTGGAATTTACTTGGTGTACATACATTTTACTTAAAATGCGCTTTTCTAAAACTATTCTTCAAATGAATACATTACAAGAAAAAAAAATGCTGCTGGAAGACATTTTACCTTTGCACCGTCTCCCAGTCCAGCTTCACATCCCACTGGGAGTCATCCTCCTTCACTGTCGTCTCCAGGCTGGAAAGAAGATGACGACCCTCCTTTGACACCGACCTGATTGCATCCTTTCAAACAGTGAGAAAATTAATGCATTAAGTAACAAATTGTTTTCAGTGTTGTAATATTAATAATGCATCTAAACTGAAAACATTAGCAAACTTACTTTGAGTTTTCTGTACTTGTCAGTGTGAGCCTCAAGGAGGTACTCGATGGCTTTCGCCTCATCGGACAACTCAGCCTCTGCCAGCTCAGTGCCAAATCCCTGCAGCATCTGTGCAATGTCTTTGACTGTTACAGCAAAACTTTCAATGGCCTGTATTGAAAGCAAAAGAACACAAAAATGCAGAAACACTTTCATAGTAGTTCATAGATAATGTATCAGACTGGAGCAAAAAGATTATTTGTGTAGTAAAGAGGAAGAATCTGTGGCCGACTGCCCTTAAAATACAGAGTCCTGACAGCAAAAGAGCACCATGATAAGACACAGAACAGCTCAAAGTAACATTAATGTCAGTCTGGATAGGTCTGAAAAGTCAAAAATCCTTTGGTGCATGAATTTTGCTTTGTCACAGAACTAAAATAACTGGAAGGCATTTAAGAATAATACATATTATTGTTTGAACACAGTGTGTTTTAGAATCTGTGGCTTACTGTTCGTAAAACAATCCAGTCACTGTGACAGTAGTCTAGAGTGCCTCCAAACTCTGACGTCAGCTGGTTCTCGTCAATGTAGCGCAGCAGGTCTGTGACAGAACTCAGCATCACCACCTAAACATACAAACAGAATCTGTGACCTGACAAGCACTTACTTTGTAGATCAAAACCTGTATTTAAAAGATATCATAAATGTTATTATTAGGGAAATTTGGTCAGAGAAATCTTTGTGCCACACTGAAGGAGGCAGGATAACCTATAGGCTCTGTCATCTGTAGCTTCCTGAATAATGGGGTCATTAGAACCATTCTGCATGCACAATAGGTTGGTCATAATTACAGTCTCTGGAGATTGAACAGTCAATTTTTTACACTAATATGAAATAAAAAGATATGAAAGAATAAAGATATTATGCTGCTTAATAATAGTTGCTTCAGGTGTTCATAATGAAATCAGTGTGTACTTGGCCGCATTCACCAAAAAACATTTGATTCATGGATCTCAAGGGTGTAACAAGAATGAGGTGTACCTCGTTGTGATGGGACACATGTTTGGTAACTGAGGAGGAGCTGCCTTACTGGCATTTTGAGCATGAAGTCCTCCTGACTGAAGCGGAAGCCTATATCCGTAACAGTACGGTGGAAGAAGCTGGTGGGTCGGAGCACCAGGACCAGGTGGAGGTTCCCAGGAAAAGAAGCCTTGATGACAGAAAACACAGCGGTTAATTTTTAATTAATGATGCTGCATATTTTGGAGGATTAATCAAAAACTTTGTATCTAACCTCACTAAGGTGCACAAAAATAAACATGTCAGCTTTGCCAGCATCCCCATGTTCTCACAATGCAACATAGACTTAAGTTCTTCATGCAAACAGGCACAAGAAGAACCCAGAGGAAAAAAAGTAAAGGGATAAGCTTTCAGCTGTCATATCTGACAGGAGAGATTTCAGGTCTCAGCTGGCATGTCACTCAAGGGATTACTGTCAGCCTGATGGACTCAAGGTTCAGTGAGTAAAGACAACTATTTAAACACCTCTGGATTTCACCCTCAGCTCATATGAGATCATTGCCTGGCATTGTAGAATTTCTGCTCAGCATATGCATACTTCAAACATAAGGGTTGCATTTCATCAGGATACTGCATCTCTAGTCAAGCCTAATGGAAGGTGTGTGCCGGAAAACGTTAAGTAAATAATGGCACATCGTGTTGTGCGTCATAGTCCATGCAAATAAAGTAAATTGATGCATTTATGTTTGGGCATTTACATCATGCAGGTCCAAGAGGTGCAAAAGCCAACTCTGCAGCAGGGTTTATGGTGTACATATCACACTCCTTTCTATTCATTTCATGGTTTGCATGTGACATTTACTTGTCCTGAATCGACCTTCCACCTTCAGGATACATGCATTACAAAAGTCATCAGAATAACGACAGTGGAGGTCGTTCGGGTGTCACACACAGCCAATCTGCATGACTAAGCACAAACGCGCTCTACACCGCAGTGCTGCACTCGCCCGCATCCACAGACGGCGCCACTGCCGCATTCACCCTGCCCGCCCAAAAACTTAGCACCAACTCTTCCCACGATGGATTAAAGAAACCGACTGCTCATTACCGGGCTCCTCCGGATCTTCGGCATTCTTCGCTGGAAAAAGCAATCAGCCATGGTGTTAGAAGCCATCTCGGCAAAATGTAAGTTCCCGCCCGACCAATGAAATCTGGTACCCAGCTGAGCTATGCAGCTCCCTCCGGCTGTCTGACCACAGCCGCAGCACTGCTGCTGCCTGCTGCCTCAGACAGCAGAGGGTGGCAGCACACTGCAATGTTTCTCCTCCCGCCCGCCCGCCTTCCTTATCCTTTCAACCTCTCAGCATCTAACGTCATCACAGTTTTTGCTTATTCATACATTTGCAGCAATATGCGACGGGACATTCGGCATAGACGGGATGTTGAGGGTCCTCTGCAAAACATCCACCATTCGCAAACAAGCCAGAAAAAAAGAAACCATAAGTATTATGCAGAAATAAAGGTATGACAGTGCTCTCCAGGTTTTCAGCACCAGGGACAGCAACTCATGAATTAAACAGTAGCCTTTTGGCACCGATGCGTTGCAGTTTACTAGCAATGATAAATAATATATTTGTCCTTTTCATGCAACCTCGATCAAATTGAAAAAATAGTTTTTATGAAACAAAGATACTGAACTTACTGCTATCCTGGCAAGTGCAGTTTTGATAGAGGCCCAGGTATCCAGCCTTCGGTCTAAAATGATGATAAATTTGACTCCAGGTTGTCTCGTTCTGCAAGCAATAACAGTCATTTGTTTAAGTTTGTGCATTGATTGTAGGGTTTTTTTTGTTTCAGATCCTATAGACACAGAATAAGCAACTGTAAACAAGTTCGTAATTGGTACTATGACTCGATTGTATTTACATGTGTTTTTACAGCTATATGAATTAATCATGTGTGGGGGACGGGTGAGGGATCTGATCTGAACTTCTTTAATCTCTTGGGTGAATGAGGCTTGGACAAAGGACATCAGGAGGACGTTTGGCTCTGAGCTGATGAGCAGTGAAGGCCTGTTCAGCTGTGCCCAGAATACAAGCAACTGAACTTTTGGTGCACTGCAGTGAGGGAGAGACTGAGAAAGAAAAAATATGAGGCAGGACACACCTAGGGATGAGAGTGAGGTAGGTAAAAACTTTGGCTAGAGCTTCCTCTGGAATATCACTGAAAGCTGAGCATTCTGGGAGGGTGATGATGACACTGGAGTCTTCCCCACGGCCCCCTGAGAATACACATAATAGCAATTACTGTCTTTTAAACACATAGAAGACACACTGAGGAAACAGTTTCTTTAAAAAAAAAACTCACCAGAAAGGTATGCCACCTGTTTTTCTATATAGCCTCCCACTTCCTTCATGCTCACAGGGACAGTCACCTCTGGAAGAAGATTTAAAAAAAATTCTAACTACTTGGGCTTTTGGAAAATAGAATAAACAAGTAGACATTTAGATAAAAAGTCAATCAGTTTAAATGTCAATGTCTTGTGTTAAAGTCTCAGAATTTGGTAACTGAATTTGTGTGAAATGCACATATATTAGGACATTAATTATATAATAAGTTAATGCTTTTCTAGCACAGTAATAAGAGTGACTTGTTTTAATTTTTAGATAAAATTATTCACTTTTAGAGATAATACCTAACAAAATCACCTTTTAATCAAAAAAGACAAACTAGCTCACTGAGAAACTTGACCAGCCCAGACTTACTTGGAACTTGTCATTCCTGTTGCATTATTAAATATGAGTCCATGCCTTCTGTGTATGGTTATGATCTTTCTGTCATGATGCATTGCTGTGATAGTTGTAAAGCCTGCATTTGGTGCATATAAGGAAACTGCATTATTAAAAAAT
This sequence comes from Etroplus canarensis, assembly GCA_015106775.1. Lineage (NCBI taxonomy): Eukaryota > Metazoa > Chordata > Actinopteri > Cichliformes > Cichlidae > Etroplus > Etroplus canarensis. Next base: position 70,147 of record VUQH01009972.1, read on the forward strand.
GGCTCCGTTACTGTACAACATCTTAACTGATGTTGGAACATTTTTATTTGATGCTTAGTGCTGTTAGTGTTTTAGTCAGCCATATGTGCAGTAGGCAGACCTAGTCACTGTGCATCATGTCATGGCTGTTAGCATATGCTCACTTTTCATTTACAGTAAATCTAATGCATGTTTATAGTGAAGCTTAATGGCTTCTTTCAAAGAAGATTTTGGGACAGATATAGCCCCCTAGCTTTCACTCCAAGTCATATATTGTGGACAAAAGGACATCTAGAAATATTATACATACACTGTAGACCTAGTTTCCTAAAACAGCAATAAAAGATCTTTGTTTAGTAATTTATGGAAGACTTAACCATACAACCAGTTTTCTCACAAAGTCATAGTTTCCTCATCTACAATTAACAGAACCATTAAAAACTAACTGAAGTGGCAAGATGGAAAAATTTATCCAGAAAAAAGATGAGAGAAGGCAGACCAAAGAGAGAAAGAGCAAAGGAGGTTTCATTTTCCATGAGTCGACTGCAGTAATAGTGCCGGTCCGTCTTTCAGGGAGCGAGTAATGAGCTCTACTGGTACCTGCTGAATATTTGATGTGTGTCTGTAATAGAGAAGAGCTGAGCCAAACTGAGGCAAGACAGGCCGAAGGAGGACCAATGATTGGACTATAGATTCAGGATAAAATTACTATCACACGGCAATAGTTATATAATTTATACCTTATGTCACAAGGCACTCAGGAGCTTACGACAGGTCTTAAATGAACAGATGCAAGTTATGATAAATCAAATTTTCCAGTGGGTTAACTGCAGTGAATAGCAATAGATAACAGGAAGAGCAGGTAGAATAGTGCATGATTTGTTGGACTGAATTTTGAAAATGTGTAAAAACATTTATGCAAGCAATTATAAATTAGCAAGCTATAAGCAATTTTTACCACTCTTGAAGTCTGATGTCATGCCAACACGTTCATAGTACAAAAGTGCACACACTGCAGACCTCAACTTTATTTGCTCAAAGGAGGGGTAGTCTGAGCTGCAAGCTGCAGTATGTTTAATAAACTTGTCAGTTTGTGGAAACACTGCACTCCCCCTTCACCCTGCAAGATTACCAGCCCATCTTGTGATTGAAAGTATTTAAGAACACTGCCACACAAAATGCCTTGTAGTCTTTCAGTCATGCCTTGTGACTCACTGTGGACCACTCAAAAAATATAGAAAATATATAGCACCAGCATATAGCATAACAACTTCACATACATATAGCTGTATCAAAAGTCATTACTATAATCACCATTTATAAAGAAAAAAACTCTAACTGTACATTTCTTCAAGGAAATATTAATTCTCTTTCAGCTTGCATCATAATGTTTCCAAGTCACATTCAGGTGAAGGTCAAATAACCTCTGTTTGCTCTGTTCTTACTCACAGAGAAGGAGGAATGTTTTCCAGTGTGGGGGGAAACAGAGATTTTCCGCCAAACAAGAAATCTAAACTAAAAACCAACCCTTTGAGTCTGCTTAACAAGCTGAAGGCAGGGAGCTTATCTGTATTGTCCAAACAGGTGATAACCATCAACACCGATTTCATACAGCTCTATATAAAGCAGTTACCACCACTGTTCTTTTCCATATTTTTTTACAATGATGAATCACGAGCATTTAGGTAATGATTACTGGGGAGAAATATCAGTATGAAAGCAAATCTCTAAAAACTCTAAACCAACACATTAAGGCTGTTTGAACATGACTTCTGATTTGACTAAAATAGTCAGCACTAAGCATCAAATATGCAGGCTGTCTTAAAAATGTTCCAACATCAGTTAAGATGTTGTACAGTAACTGAGCCATTTTTTAATAATGCAGTTTCCTTATATGCACCAAATGCAGGCTTTACATCTACCACAGCAATGCATCATGACAGAAAAATAGACCGCTGGTGTTTTCATAGGAAGTTCCTCAGGTTGAACAAAATATGACTGTACAGCACTTCACCATAGTCACATTGTACAGCAATTCTTAGTGAATTATAATGAGGCTGGTTAAATGTAACATGTACATTCCCATGAATGCTGTATTCAGTCTGATATTATAGATACCCAAAAAGCAGACACATGTAATCCCTTGCAGAGCAAGAAATCCCCTCTTAAACATACAAACAGCTTCGTAGTACATAGAAGCCCAGCCTCACACTGCTTTTAGGTCATGAGATATTTTGCTAAATGAAGCTTTAAATGCTAAGGGGATTAGACTGGTGGGTGACTGCATTCTGATAGAAAAGGGTAGAAGAAAATTAAGTATTCTACCCGCTGGGATACAAGCAAACTAGATTGGTATTAAACCACAAAGGCCTGAATTGCAAACCCTGCACAATCACACTGCAAGGCTTTAGATAGGAAGTCCCAATGCTTTTAATATTCGCTTCAGAGGAGCTATGACCTGCACCAAATATCTTCAGGGATTTTGTTAGGATTTGTTATACTGCTATTGAGTTATTCTCGGCTAGTTCATAGAGTGGAATATGTTATATGAATTATTTTCTGTGTGCCGTGGATGTAGTAATATATTGCATATCTCACTACATGCTGTTCATACTTATACTCAGAGTACAAGTATGCATGCCAAAAAATTATAGTCATTTGTGTGAAGTTGTGTAGGAGAGACTGTCCAAGTTGAGGTTCTTAAAGCAACTCAAGTGTCAGTTGAAGTTGATACTGTAAAAGGGTGTTGAGCGTCAGCTGAAGTTTAAGTAAAGCATTAGAAATGTCAGTCAGTGCTTTGGAACTAAAGCCTCTAAACATTCAGAAGAAGAATACAAGATAAGGAATGTTTAAATTTTCCAAGGTTTTATATTGCACTCCTCATGGAGTACAGCCTTGTTTGGGGTAAAAACAACAACAAAAAAAAGTGTTAAAGTTTGATGTCAAGAGTATTACGGGAAGGGTTGCAGGCCAGTACCATTTATAGAGTAAAATGCATGACCTTACTAAAAGAAAATTGATTTTTATTGTTAACTATGATTATAAATCTGTGGTTAGTTTTACACAGCAGTTTGCAGTAAGAAGATTAGGATAATCCCAGAGAGCAAGGTTCAACTTTCATACAGGGGGAAAACCAACCTTTTCCTGACCCAAACAGAAACTCAGCACAACCTTTTACACGCTGTCTCTGTTATTTCCACACTCCAGACCAGGTACATTTAACCCACAGATACACAAAAAGGCAAAAGTATCAATTAAGCAAATAACTCCAGGCTGCCAAAATCTCAAAATAATCAGATGATCCTATAGAGGATGCTGTGCTGGTTATATCAGGCACTACTTCTGTTCATCATCTTACCTTTCTTGTTAGTTAACATTTGCAAAACTACTTCAAATGACTGACATGCATTATAATAATGATGTTTTGGAGATTTTTTAGTACAAGACCCTTGTTCATTCAATTTTTAAGTAACCTTTTCCGTTATAGTACCAAATATAGCTATTAAAATTGGGTTAGAACTTCTGCATTTTACATCTGCACAAAAGGACAGTTTATAGGCTTGTATTTTACGACAAACCATACCTGAAATACTCCAAATGGCATTATGCACTTTGTAACCAATTATTATTATGGTGGGGAGTGTTTTGGCCTCCAACACTATCCTAAATGGATCTAAAGCCCACAGTCCTCACATATTGAGGCTACAAATCATTACTATAGAAGAATATCCATCTGTGATGGCTTAAAATATCCAGCATAATCCCCACAATAGCTCACTGTTGAGGCAGAGCTGCAGGAAATGGCACATCAATAATACGGACTAACCTTAGAGGACTCATTTCTCTAGTTACCTACCGTTGCGCTTCTCAGAAATTACACATGAACATTGTAAATAAAACTAAATGTCCTGCTGCTAAAGCCTATTTCAGTTCACTGCACTGTGCTGTGCTGAGAGCACCAATAAAAAAAATGTAGTAATGGGAAATTAGTTTTAGAATAAATACACAATTACATTCAGAAGCCTCACAGTAATGACCATAATCACGTGTACTCACGCTGCAGAGTGCTCTCTAGCTGGGAGCCTGCCTGCAGAAGGCAGCGATAGCTCTCCATCTCCTCCTTGGACTCTTTCCCCAGCTCTCTATCCTCCTGCAGTGAGGTAGGGCCCATTCCCTTAGACTCTGACACAATATCAGCCTGGGAGAACTGATGCTGCTTTGGGTGGTAGTGACTGTAGCCCAGGCCTTACATCCTCTTCACAGTCCAATAGCCCTTCATAGCCATTTATTCAAGCAGCTACAATCGGGAAAGTTTACCCACCTGCCTCTGCGGGTCCCAAGACCCAGATGGGACAGTTCCCTGGGGCTGTTGCTGATTGTTCCTGACCTTGAGCTGCATAGAATGTCTCCACACTGGGTCGCACAGCTACAAGAGAAGAACTGTCCACATAGGCATAGAAAACAGTAGTATGATGTCCAGTTGTTGCCCAGAGTAAGTGTGCTGTTTTCCCCCACCCTGTCCTGCTCTGAGCAGCCGTCCGCTTCTTCAAAACAGACAGAGCTCCATCTGGACACTGCTGTCTGTCTCCCTCTCCCCTTTCTCTCTCTCTCTCTCTGTGAGCATTAATGCGTCAGCTCTACATCGCAGAGCTCAAGAGTCTGGTCCTGATATAGTGCCAATTCCCTCCCAACTTCTTCCGTTCTCTTCACGCAGCAAGCTTTTTTTATGTCATTGATTGTACAACAGTAGGCAGGACTGTTAGGCTGCTTGGCTATCATGTTCATATCCTCTTTTTCTCCAGTGTCACTAAATTATAGATGCACACACAGTGGAGAATAGTGCAATTGATAAAGAAAAAAAATGAAAATCACCACACCCTCACCCAACAAGTTTGACCCCTGTGAAACAACCTTTAATACACAACAATCACATTCAAACCAAAGAACAAACATGAAAGAGTGTCATTGTGCACTTACTGTTGCACAGAGTCTCTCTCAATTCAACTCCCCACAGCTCAGCCCACAGCTCCGCTGAATGGGTCAGCTTCATTAACACTGCAGAGTGGTGGAAACATGCATATATGTATGCATGTAAGTCCTCAAAAGTTGATTCTGTTCATCTGGACGTAAGGTTTTCCGTGGGAGAAACGTTTCATCACTCATCCAAGTGACTTCTTCAGTCTCTTCAGTCACTTGGATGAGTGATGAAACGTTTCTCCCACGGAAAACCTTACATCCAGATGAACAGAATCAACTTTTGAGGCTTTACGTACCTGGATGATTGAGCATGCATCAAGATATGCATGTAAGTCTCTTCTATACAGGGGCTCACAGCATTTGATATTTTCATGATCTGAGGCCACACATGAAGCAGTGAGAGCAACCACTCAGCTGATCCAGCTTAGCCTTTCAGCCATGTCATTACTGCACAGCATCTGCTTAGTGTGGTCAAATGCACACAAACACACCCACTCTAAACCACCCACACATACATAGATCTTCCATCAGACAAAACCTGCTGATACAACATGTGGTGCAACAAAGCACAAGGCAGTTAGCATATCTTCAAAACATTCTGCTTTATTAAAGAACAACTTCAGGTTTTGAATATAATTGTTTCAAAGAGGTACATTCAGCTTGGAGGTTTTGGAGTGCTGAAGCTGGAGACCCAAAAGGCTGGAGGTGGCAATATGTCCCTGCTGTATAACACAGAACTGCTGAATGTGTCCACCTCCACCACTCACAGACAGGGTCTACAACTGCAAAGCCTCTCGTGCTTTTTCCTTTTTTTTTGCATTTAGATTTTCTTTAAAAAAAGTGGCTGGAAAAAGGTTGCATTAAAAATACAATCCATTCTTTTCACTTTTCATTTAGACAGGCAAAATTAGAATCAAACTTTTTTTTAAGCTCTGAAAATAGCATTTCATATATAACTTAAAGGTTATTTGTTAACAAAGCAGGCAGCCCCCCTCTGTGGAGCATCTGATATATCTCTGGCACAGCAGTCTTTAGGTGGCCAAACAAAACAGAAACAAAAAACCCCTCACCATATAAACAGCGTATTTTAACACTACATTTGCCATTCTGCAGATGCACTATAACAGCTATGTCCAGCTACAGTTGGGTTTAATATACAGCAAGTTTTATAAAGTAAAACCATGGTGTTGAGTAGGGCTCATTTAAGAAATAACTAAGGTCACCATAAAGACAGATTCTGCACTGACTGGCATATCTAAAAATTAATATTTAGTGACTGTGCTAATCAGCTTCAACCAAAAGTAGTGGCATTGTTTGAGAGGCTAATTTTGCGATATGGAGTGTTTTGATGGGGGCTGCCTGTCTTTGTGTACACAATAAAGACTATTAAATGAGGTTGGCGCAGGCTCACAACAGAGGTGGAGCAAAACAGGTTAACTAAACTGACACAAAGCAGAACAGGCTCCACAATTTAAAACTGAAAGTAATAAAAATATAATATTTGTGAGTAAAATTACATTTACTTAATAAATATGCAAAGTACACAATATACATTTGTGAAAAACAGAAAAGAAACATACCAAAGCATTATCAAAAGTGTCTGAAATCATGTCATGTTTAAATGGAATGTATGAAGCACTACAGAGGAGAAGTTAAAGTAAGAAACAAAGGGCCAAACAGTCCACTCTAGAGGGTAGAGTCTCACAGTGGCATTAACTATTCTGATTCTTCAGATCTGGAGCTGGTTTTCTTTACATCCCAACTTCAGCTTGACTGAGACACAATATGCAAACTCGAAAATGGGTAAGAGTATAAATACCTCATTTAGGTTCTAGTGCATATGATTATATGTGTAAGGTGTGGTGAATGTTTTTTTTATGATATGTGCATGTGTGTGCTCAGGCATATACTCATGTGCCTTGGTGACCTCCTACACAATGCAGAAACCAGTCTCCTTAATAGTGCAGAAAATGTCTAACAGAACTACATCAATAAGGTTCAAGTAATCCTGGTTTACATTACACACAGGCATTTGTGGCTATTCTCATCCAGTGCATTTGCCCTGCACTTAATGTAACACATACACCAAAGTATCACTTTTATGGCACGGTAGTGCGGACAGAATCTGATCACAATGCATTCATATTTTTGGCTTTGAGCAGATGCTAACAATACATATCTAAACTATGTACAGAACTGCACATATATAATATCTTTTTTCATTAAAATTTGACTCTCTTAAATTATCTCTGAGGTTGGAATATTTAAGTCATGCTCCAAGCAATGTTTCATTGCCAGAATACACTTAAAATCTCTAATCTATATCTCAATCTTACACAGACACACACACACTTTTTGGATTGAGGGTTGCTATTACCTCTCATTGACACCTTATATCTTTGTATTCAATACAAACTTCAGATTCATTGCTAGAAACAAATAAACATCTAGAAACCAGAAAATTGTTCTAACAGTCTCTTCGCTGATCTGAAATCTCATTCAGTAACTCTTCATCTCAAATGAGCTGGATCTGTCAATGAATGTGTTTTCTAAAACATATTTATTAACCATTTAAAGAATAACAGTTTAAAAGTGTAATAACAATAAGGTAGAATAACCTTTTAAACTGCTGAGATTATATTAAAAAGTCTGCAGAATACAGTGACTGAAAATCAGTGGAGTTAAGTGTTCTTTTGAGCCATCTTTCATGCAGATGTAGCATTCTTGCAGTGGATATCACAACTGCTTGTTGAAACACAGCAGCTGAATAGAGTTACTGACAAGGCAGCATTGTATGCATTCATTTCTAAGGTAAGAGTTTAAAAAAGTAAAGTAAGAAAACTCATGCCTGTGATATTTTGTAAAATAATGCAGAGCACTGCTCTGCAAGCATGCGTGGGAGGTGGACAATTTTTGAGGTTGTCTAAAGAACGACAGAGAAGAGACACAAGTCAAAAAACTATTAAATAACTTTTCACCCTCCCCCAATGGCACATGTGTTTCTTCTGATTTTTTTCCTTCTTTTTCTGCACTTCCTTTCAGATGGCTGGCAGCCTTAACCAGAACAGGACCCTTAATGAGGCTGATGTCACTGTTGGTATGAGTCCTTGTTGCCTATTGCTCGTGCCCCTTTAGATGCTTGTAGGATAGTGGCGTGACGGCTGCAATCTGAAAAAAACACAAGTGAACAGCTTTTATCAAATGTATTAAACATGAGCTTCTACCACCAAGAGGATAAGGACAAGACACCTTGAAATAATCCCAAATCAGAGCGTAAGCAGTGATTAGCCACATGAAGATCATTATAATGGCACCCTCCACAAGAGGTAAACAGAAATTAGTAAAGGAAATTGTCCCGATTTCATCCAAGTCTACTGAAATGAAGCTCAGCAGAGACACTTAAATGCAGACAGTGAGGGCTGACTCTTTTTTTACCTGGATGTTTGTAGGAGGCCTTCCACTGACAGCTACAGGGAGAATAGAAATGCGAGTTAAACTGTGTAAGCTGTTGTAAGTCTCTTACGACTGTTAGGCAAATGGTGACCCTGGCCTGTAGTGATGGAAGGGTGTGACATTCAGTCCTACCTCCAGGGGACGGACAAAAAAAAATGTAAACACATAAGGACACTATATACAATTTCACAACAAAATGGTTGGTTTTCATTATGCTAAAACGTCTCTTTGCTTCCCTCTTTCTAGCAAGAAAGTGAGAGAGGTGCTCAGAAGAAATGCAAAGCCAGAGAGGAAACACTCATGGGCTCATTGATTTTATGGCATCTGTCTTAAGTGAAGCCAGTTACTTTTGAAATGTGAAGGGTTTGCAATTAATATGTCACACCACTTAAGAGACACCAGGGTGGGATACACCTATGTTTCCTCAATGCAGATCCTTCAGAAGTCTCCTCTCTCGTCGTCTCCTTAAGTTGCACTTGAAGGGTTTGACAGAAGATAAGCATTTGGAGAGTATTTAAGGAAGCATAAGCTAGCATAATGAAAAGAAACCAGTTACATGCCTTAAATTTATCTCAGGGACAAACTGTTGTTTTTTTTGACCAACAGCAACCCTTTGTTATACAAATTTTTTTAAAAAAAAGCTATATTATGATACATTATAAGAATTAATATAGCCAAATCATATGTCATTTTGATCACACATCCGAACCAGTTGATTGGTTGTTTAGACCAATGCAAAAGTCTATTTCATATATGGATTGAGACCTGGGATGAAGAGTGAAAAACAGACTTTGGAAAAATAAATTTTTCCTACCTTATACTTTTTTGCAAAAAAACCCAAAAAGCTACAATTTCGTAACTATGAGTGGAGTTTGTCATATTAAATATTTTTATTTATTGTGATAGTTATAATTTCACATCTCATCTTGCGTGTCTTATATTTAGTCCACCATATGTTATTTAATAGAAAACAGTGATTTTACCATATTCAGATATAGAAAATTTTAAATTTTTGTGTTTATTATTTTTTGTCTGCCCCCTGTCAGGAAGTAGCATTTATTCTGAGCTCCCACCAACGTCACATCATGCACTGACACATGCATTACACTCACAAATGCTTTGTTTGCCAAGACAGTAAGCAGACAGCAACAACCAATAGGGGTTTATATGTACACACAGAAGACAATGACCATGGCCAATGATCAAAACACATTGTTAGAAACAGCACATGTATGTCAGAATGCGGAAACAAAATTGTAGACAGCCCTGTTTCACACTGTTGGGAAAGAAGTTGAAAAATGACACAGACACCGCACACTCAGACACTCTTCCAAAGTCCAAAAAATGAGACAAGCTGAAATCAAATTTGGATTCAAAAGCACATCTACGCATGCAGAAAGTAATATAGGCTGGGCATCCAGAGGGAGGCTGAAAGGAGCATGGGTCTATACAAAACATTTTTTTTAGGTCTGTAACATTAGTCCAAGAGATGCCTTCACATTAAGTGAATGCACCATTTGACCAATTTAATAAAAATGTCAACACAAAACAACTGACAGAAAAGTTGCATCTCTTCAGCCAGCCAATATAAACTTAACATATCACAGAAGAACAGAGCAGGTCTTACTAAACATGGCATGATTGCCATTATGTCTTTGATTTCTTTGTTAAAACTCAAAGTTGGAGACGAGAACTGCTGGACAGGTTGACTGGGGGCAAGGAATCGTTGATTGGTTTAAATGGCCTGAAAGTGGGCTGGTACCTGTTTACATGACAGTATTGGACTCATCTGAAAAGGTTCTCATGAGCAGGGGCCTGGCTGAAGACCGGGGAGACTGGAGGCCCCCTGAGCTTGACTGAACCAGCTTCTTCTAGAAGGGTGAGGCAAGAGACACCAGTGACGTCACCACGCTGACAAACACATACATACACACACACACACACACACACACAGCATAATTGTATACATTCAAAAATCCTTCAAAGGTGGACAGGTGGATATCAGTCTAGGTGCCTTTTTAGACAACCCTTCTAGTAATAATACATTTTAGAAACTTTGCATTTTTAATTGGTCCAGGTCGTACAGGGTTACTATCCTTGCAAATTTCACGAAAAAAATTATGACTTAAAACACACACGCACACACATACACACACAGAGTCAGGTTTGAGGATCCAGGATGAGGTTGTGAACTTGAGCCTCATGCAAGTATGTTTGGGTGCTTTGATGTGCTGTGGTCACCTGACTGAACATGCGGAGGCAAGAGGCAGCAGGCACTGGAGCAGCAAGGCAGCTGGGAGGAGACACTGACTGATACAACTGGACAGACAAGAATGGAAGACTAACTGCACGCTTTCAGCATGGACAACCTGTCCTACTCCACACTGCTGAAAGAAATGGCCACACGCCATTCTTCCCAGTTTCATGAAAAGAAAATAAGTCAAAGTTGAAAATGGGGCCTTCCAAGGATAGCATTCCTGACATAATAGTTGATCTGAAATTTTAATTGTCTGAGTTAATCTGTCCAAGCAAACAGGACCATGAAAATCTATGAAACAGCAGCCTGAGTTATTTTATAGGTTAAGAAAGGAGTCTGACAGTGGGAGAGGAAGGACACAAAAAGTAGGAAACAAGCAAGTCTGGCTGACATAGAAATTCTGAAGAAAGAGCCTTGGGCTGACAGAAAGAAAAAGAGACCTCAGTCACTCCATGAGAAGCTGTGAGTGCTAGCGGTCTGTGACAACATGAAGATAGTGGATGTCCCCGAGGACGGAAGGCGATGTTTCATCTTTAGGGAGGACAGTCCAGAGAGGGAAGAGAAAAGAAAATAAGAGGGAAATAAAGATAAGAATGTGTTAAAGTGCAAAGCAGTAACACCAGTCAGGAAAATAAAGAAGAAAAATGGGCTAAAAGAAAAATGTGTACCATATGCACTTCAGTATATATTTACCAAATTTGAGATCTGTGTGGCTCTCCTCAAATATGAGCCAAACATTTGGTTTAGTTTATTCCCTTTCCCAAAAAACATCAAGTCTAGACACAATAAAATAAAATTTTAAAAAAGTGGGATACAGCCATGAATACCGCCAATCATTTCCAGCTGATTGCAAACAGATTAGCCATATGGGGAATCCACTGTAATGACAGATTTCTGATGGAAGTGGAAGTTATATAAAACCAGGCATCTGAAATAATGCAATTATATCACAGACATAATTTAAAGACACCGTGATACAAAAAACGATATTAAGTATTAATTCTGTTTCCCTATTGCAACAGTTTCATTATCTTTTGGTGCATCAAACATGAAGTGTTTTTCTTCTTTTAGGTTCCTGTTTGAATCCCTTTCTTCTCTCTTGAAACTCATCTTTAGCTTGTGGCATACACATACAATCATTGGACAACAGGCTACCCTTACCCATGATATAGAAAAGTGCATCATGTTACATCTTGTTTTACAGTAGCTAGTGGCCAGAGGGCAGTATCAATCAGATATTTGTGTTTGGATGTTGCTGGATGCTGTCCAAAGCCTTTTTTACATTTCTGACCAATGAGAGGTCTAATTTATTCTCTGTTGTCCCCTGTCTAATGCTCTAACACCACAGGGAGAGACGTGTGAAGAACGGCCAACAACTCTGTACAGATTTGCATTGCTCCATGTTCACAAAGCCATGCAAATTTTCCAATGAATCAATCACATTTAATTTTTTAAAATCACTCTCAGCACACACCATATTAAACCGCTTTCAGTTCACTTTAAAATATATTAGGGATGGGCATCATAAAGTGAGAGTGAGAGGGAGCAAGAGAGTGAGAAAGTTTAGCCCTACCTGTTGAGCGTGGGGGCCACGGGGCTTTTGGAGCACCACAATTAGGATCTCTGGCAATAGGCTGAGTAGGATGAGCAAGATGATAACTAGCCAGGCCGACACTGAGCTCAGCATGTTAGCAAACACGAAGTACAAACGCTGCTGCCCCAGGAAAGGCCTGCAGGAGAAGCAACACTTCAGTTTATACTGCCTGCAGGAGCTACATGTTTTAAATAAAAAAATGAAAAATAAAATGACTGAAATAAGCTATCTTATCTTTAGTTGATTTCTAACCATATTATTCCTCCCCAGAAGAAGCTGAAAAACACATAGAAAGCCAGGGAACCCCAGATTACAAAGTGGTTGATCCATGTCCAGTGGCGTGTGTCCAGAGCAAGCTAGAGTGTTGGAGGACAAAACATGAAGTAGAAGCATATTTATAAAGCCTGAAAGAACTTCCAAAAGTAATGGTCAACAACAATTCTGTCTGTTCAAACGATCCAAACTTTTGTAAGATAAACAAACAGGGGAGGAGCTTACCTTTAGCGTTACGGTGAAGACTAGGACAGTGAATACAATCGTTCCATATGACCAGTTCCCAAAAACCTGGAGTCATAACAAAAATAAAGTTGTAGCTAAGAGACAATGCTTAATTAATTAAGTAGATATAAAACCTATTTAGAAGGAGACTTAAAACGAACCTGGCCATTATCCTGCAGGGCTGGGTTGCTGAATAAAAACCAAACACCAAAGAAGAAGACCAAGCCATGGAAGACTCCTAATAACGTCCAGTAGAGGAATGGTCGCCACCGTAACATGGCATTCTTACCAATCTGTCTACAGAAAGTTATGTAAGAGGAAGACAGACAATTTACTTCATGTCTCTTTGTACATAATCTCCTTTCTATTGCACAAAATGTTTAACTCTGGAAAGCAGATGTAGCAAATTTCAGAAGATTTCTACATCTGCTTTCCACAGACGTAGCAAATTTCAGAAGATTTCTACATCTGCTTTCCACAGACTACTATTTAATA
>VUQH01009973.1:4242-16693 GCA_015106775.1 Etroplus canarensis
TCAGGTTTTGGCTCTTGGACATGGCAGCCGTAGTTATTAGAGCCACCACGGACCTCAGCATGGTGTGTGTGTGTGTGTGTGTGTGTGGGTGTGTGAGTGTGTGTGTAGGTGTGTGTGTGTGTGTGCATACCTCCAGACTCAGAGAGCCTTCCCCTGTAGATCTTATCTTCCACCACATCTGTCCAGTAAAGGAGACTGTGGTTAAAGTGGAAGTCTAATGCAATAGTGTTCCTCAATCCTGGCACCAGCAGGCTGTAGTCTCGCTTGTGAAGGTCTATTCGTCTTATCTCATGCCGGATTGAGAAAATGATGAAAGCTTCAAATGGATCTAGTGAATGAGAGACCAAAACAAACAAGCTCTGTATGTATATATATATATATATATTTGTATTTATTTATTTATTCATTTATTTATTCTTTTTTGTAAATTGAAAATGCAGGACATCATGAGAAAGTGTTTTCAACATTATGGCTATCTTCTTCAACAAAGTGATGACTGTATGAGTGAATACATTGAGATCTTTAGCACATTTTTTAAAGTTTATTGTAATCAAATATGAAACATAAAATACATAACTAAATAAATTTTTTTAAACATGCGAATATACCAAAAAACTAAACTCAACCATGTGTACTATGGCCTTTTTATAGTTTGTGTGCATTATAAATGGGTTGCAAGACTGGAAAGGTTATATTTTTAGCAAAATCAAAATGACACATAGAAATATCAGCATTTATCATAGTTTATACCCACAAACATGCATATATGCACACCATAGCTGACCTCTTTGGTCCCTCATTTATCTCGCTTGTAGTTCTTCAACCATTCTTTTTCTTCCTACACTTCCACCTAAGGTCTAAATGAGTACTCACACACAGCATGAAGCAATTTTTCTCTCATAATCAGAATGTTATGTGATGCACTTAAACTTCAAAAGACATATATTTCTCAATAAACATGTCTCTTAAGATGATTGACGTTACTGTTTTACAGTTGTCATAGATTGCAGGTTAAAGGACCTAAATGCAAGATGCATATAAGCAAAAATGGAATAAACAAAAGTGACCCTTTAACCAAGTTGATGTAGACCAACACAGAAAGTCCAACAAGGGAATCGACAAAAATCCAGAAATGCACAAGAATTACACAGGGAAGGAACACACGACACTCAGACAAAGCCTAAAGGCAAGGAGATCACCATGTACACACATGGAGTAAGGGAGGTGGAAACAGGAGGACAACGAAACTCAGAGGAAAACAATCAACACAGTGAGGTCGGGAGGAAGCAAAATGAAACACTAAACATGAGAAAAATAGTCATCAAAGTAAAAAACAGCTGAATAAGGGAATGCAGAACCATAAATTTACAGCAGGGAAAGCACAGGAGGATGAAACAAAGGAAACTAATAAACTCTATAAATACAAACGGGAACTAGACCTAAAGTGTAACAAGAGCTAAAGGCTTAAAATGCAAAAAAATAAATGATAATTATAACCTAACAATAAACAAAACCAAAAACCAAGAAGCCATGAAGCAACCAAATAAAGAGTATCAAAAAATAAACAAGAATTCAAGATTCTGAGATTTGAAACCCTGGGACCAACCATGGATCATGACAACAATATTTTGTCTAAACAAACCAATTAAACCCAGGGCCAGAAAAAGAGAAAAGATCAAATACACAGTACTAGTTTCTGTGACTGGAGTGTGTAAACCATGCTAAGGGATCAAAATAAGCTTGTTAATCTAGCAAATATTAAAATTAGTGCTAGGGAAATAGCTTGCTGCTTGCACCAACATCATTATGTATGCTATTTATTTGATTAGTGATTAGGGTTTTTGCAGTTTGGTTTTTGGTTATTGTTTCCTCTGTTTAGCCTCAGTTCTAGGCCTAAGTATGTCTAGTTTATTCAGTTCACAGATCTTATTTCCTTGAGTCTGGTTTTTGTCTTCCTCGCCTTGTGTGTGTAGGTTATGCACTTTGTCAAGTCAGTGTTTGTTGTATTTAGACTCCGTCTCCATTCCTGCCTCTGTGCTTAGTTGTGTTAGTTCCCTCTGGGTCATTCTGCTCTTGTCCTCTGTCAAGTTCAGTCTTGTATCTATGTTCTCAGTGTGCTTCTCATTTCCTGTTTTACTTTGATGCCAGTTGTTTTCCATGTATTATGTTCAATTTTACTTCCTGCCCTTGATTGTTGCCACCTGTGCTCCTCTCCCTCCTGTTTCTTGTTACTCATTAGTCTGTGTGTATTTATACTCCTGCCTTTCCCTTGGTCCATGTCATGTCATGTGTTTTGTTAGGTGTTCTTTATGCAGTGTCGTGCCATGCCATGCCATGCCATGCCATGTTAGTCTTGTCTCCTCCTTTCTCCATGTTAGAAGTTTAGTTTTGCAATTCTTGAATTTTATGTTTATGGACACCACACACCACAGTGCAGAACCCTGACAGTGAAATCCATGTCCTTCATATTCTTTATCCAAAACTGGAGATGTCTGATTTCCTTTTCTCTTTAAAATCGATGCCAAGAGTTCTAGATAGCTGCTGCCAGGTAACTTCACATGAAATGCTATCTCTTTATAGAGACCCACAGATACAAAGGCAGCTAGGATCACAGCCATCACAGGCTTTTTTTTTTATTATTTAATTTTTTCTAGCATAAGATATTTTCATATGTCACAATAGTGGAAGCACATAGAACAGAGCCAATGTTAATGTTACGAGTGGTAACTGCTTTATGTAACAGTAAAATTTGCATAGTAATTAAAATAATTAAGCTTAATTTGCTTCAGTATATTCCTTTTACTCAGCTTCCACTCAGCTCGATGCACTGTGCTGATGACATGCTTTTAAACATATCTCAGTGGCTTATACCATAATGCTGAGCACATTTATATGCATAGATCGCAGCTAAATGAATTTGTTCCCAAATGCTTTGGGTATAAATACACTGCAATTTCCCATTTTCTCAAAAAGAGAAGCTACATTTGTAAATAGTCTCTTTTGAGAAATGAATTTTGTAGGGTCTCTAAGAAGTTGCTAAATCTAGTGACAAGTCCTAAAGCTTGCGAACAGCGCTTCCATATTGAACTTCTCAGGCCTCGCCCACTGAGGCTTAGCTAACACACTAAGATTATTTCTGCCTCCAGTGCTGCTCTTCTCCTGAGAAATGTACGACTAAAATTCAAAATCCGCCACACATGGACACTTGTACACAACCTACACACACTACACATAGTATTTCAAAAAACTTTTTCAAGTCTTATCTTCACAGCACTCCATACTAAATCACACTTTAGGGAACAGAGCTGTTTGCACACAAATGTAATTAAAATGGTGTCCTTGCCTCAATGACATATTTCAGTGCTGTAACCAAACTAGCTACAATGCTTCTGCAGAGATTTGCACTTGCAGTTTTTTTTTTTCCAACAAACCATTTATTACTAAGATGTGAAAAGGAAAAGGAAGAATAGATGTGTGCTCTGGACTTCACAAAGAATCCAATAACACGTTTTTCAAGATTAAGGTGGAATGTTTGTGTTTGCATGCAAAATTTGATTTATGATGAAGCTGTACAATTCAGATCAGCTTCCAGGGGGAAAAATTGTGTATTTTCCTCCGTTAATGTGAGATTAGAGCTGCAACTGCCATCAATCTTGGAGTGAAAGAGAGAAGCAAGTAATCAAAATGAGGTCCATAAATCTGAATGTGACAGTCCAACAGCATGTGTGCAACTATTGTATTTCAAGCGCTTCAAAGTGGTCTAATCAAATGGATTAGTGAGTCACAGCAATCACATTAGCAGAAAGTTTGAATTTATTATGTGATTCTACTCTGTTTAAACATGTGTGTTTATATGAGATTAGGCCTTAGGTGAATATCTGCAAAGCTGAATGAAGAAGCAAAGCTGGTTTGAGAAGGAAGAAAATGTGCCCTTCATTCAGCATCAGTGCAGATAGAAACAGGCAGTTTCTATCTGCACTGATGCTGGTCGCTCTTCAGATTTGATTGAATTTGAACAGATAGTCCTCTAAATCACCATCTATTACTTTTCCTCAGATCATCTCACCTCTTTTTAGCACTCAGACGCACTAACACAAGAAACTTGCGAATATAGACTTGATGTTTTCAGCTGTTATTGTCCATAGTGTGAATCAGTAATTAGCTATTGTATAACTGAAACTTGCATTTATCATTGGCTCACTAACACTGCAGAAGTGATTTCAACTCAGACTCAAATTTGCTACAGATACAGTATGCCCAGGGATAAAATGTATTATTACTGCAGACAGAAGCCCACAGCACGGCACAGTCATGGTACCCAACAGCATCACTAAAACAAACATTAAAAAGCTAGGGCCTGTTACCTGTGCTGTGACAGCTGTCGCCGTCTGAGTCGAGTATCCATCCTGGATAACAGGAGCACTTCACTGTGGTCTTGTACTGCTCACACACTTGGCTGCACTTCAGGTGACGGCTGCAGTAGTCCACCACCTCACACGTCTTGTTGCTGGAGTCCAGGTGAAGCCCAGGGGGACATGAACACACAACTCCTTTCCCTGGTGCCACTGTGCACTGGTGGCTGCAGCCCCCTCTGGCTACAAGGCACAAATCTGGGGACAAGAGAGGTCAGAAATTCTTAGAAACTGCGAAGAGACCAGATGAGAAAGTAAAACCTAAAAGAACACTTCAAAAATACATGTGGTGGCAGTATGCTGTGGTATTATCTAAATAGGATAGGATATTTTCTCACAGTCAGTTGGGCATAACAAAATAAGGATAAGATATTCTACATTGTATCAGAGCTAGAGATCATAAGTCAAGCTTACAGAACATGTTCATAATCTAATGATAAAGGTACTGTGTAATGAACAAGACCATAAACAGCACGTGGTGTGGATTCACAGGGAGGATAATGACTTGGATTTACATTTAAAACAAACAGGAAAAACACACTATTTTTTTCAGAAGTTATATAAAGACATATCTTCCCTTAATGCTCATTATCTTGTTATCAAGATGCTTTTTGTCTTTTTTTTTCCTCCTACAAACTGGTTCTTCTTAGTTATCAGGTCAAGATGAAAAAGAATATTGGCAAAAAAGAAAGTGACCTGGACTTTTTTACCCCGCTGTGATTAAGCCCACCTTTTTAAAATAGGCAAGAACAGAACTAGAGACTTTCTCAACATAAGGGGAAATGGACAGTGTGGTCACAGTAGCTAATGGTTGATGTGAATCTTGCTGAGCTGGTGAAACTCAATCAGACCCCTAAGGTCCCTCTGAACACAACCTAATTGTCTATGAGGAGCCAGAAGCCCTCTTTTTAGCTACAATAACACTTGAGAGACCTGTAAGGCCCCTTGAGGCTTGGCTAGAGATGGTCTTGAAAATGAACCTCCATGTTTACACTGCTCACTTTAAGAGATTAGATGACAAAAGCTAGTCACATGGGATCATTTTTTGTATCTGAAGGCTGCTGGAAAAACACTTCCACATCTGCCGTCACTGGGAAGAAATATTTTTCTTCATATACTGTCCCTTTGGTCTCTTAGACAATAGATGCCAGTTACTCGCTGGGTTCTAAGCTACCGAATCAGAAGGACACAGAAGAGCTCCACTGGGAGGGTTTCAACGTTCCCAACATCACAAGATATACTATAAGATGACAAATTAAAGCGAGAGTTTACACAGTGTGTTTTTATTTAACTTGTAAGTGGTACATTGTAAATTAAGAAAAATTAAGTGCTGCATTTAAGCAAAGACTTGCTGCAGTTTCCACATACAATGCAAATGTTACTTACTTACTGTCACTGTAGTCTTTGTTTCCTCTCAAACCCGAGAAACCAGATCAAGTTTTGATTGGTCTATTCTTGCAAAAAGTGTGTCATCCAAAAAGTTCCAGTAGATGGAAGTCATTATTTGACACCTTTTCACTTTCTTTACACTTAATATAATTCTTAGGTGAATCACTCTCTTGTAGGCTTGAAAGGTGGGTGTAAATGTTCCTCATCAACAGCCATTATGGTCAGCTTGGATCCCAAGTTGACAAGTTTTGTCATATATCTAATTATCTACTGTGTAACTTGTCAGACTATTGGAATTTGTTGACACTGGTATGACTAAACTACTCTCGAAACTTTTTCCAACCTTTTACTGAGTTCATGTTTGATAAGTTGTCCAGATTAGTCTTAGGTTGTTTTTACAAGCCTACTTAGTGTCAGTTAAGGAAATTGGTGAAGTATTTTTAATAACTGTAACCAAGTTTGTGACAGCGGTTGGCAAAAGTCCCACTCTTTTGTCAACCTGACAATGCACTAAACAGAAGAAATGCATGAGCTAGATTTTTTAGCTGTACTTTGCTTTGGAATGAATTGGAACATAGACTGGAGCCTTTTTAGCACAAACACTTCAAAATCAGAACAGTGATGAATGTTATAACAACACCGTAATTGATTAATCCATTGTTATGAAAATACAAATCCAGAAAGGGTGGAGTACTGTGTAAAATATAATGATGAACACTGCAATGAATTGCAAATCCCATTAACCAATATTTTATTTACAAAAGAACACAGAAACAAATGTTAATAGTGAGACATTTTACTACTTTATGAAAAAAAATACTAGCTCATCTTAAACTTGATAGCAGAAACACGTCTCAAAAACGTTGGAACACAGAGAGCAAAAGGCATAAGTGGGACTGAAAAGAAACAGCTGGAGGAACATTTTGCAACTAATTAAGTTAATTGGCAATAAGTCAGTAATGTGATTGGGCATAAAAAGAGCACCTTAGACTGGCAGAGTCTCTCAGAAGTAAAGGTGGGCAGAGGTTCGGCAACCTCTGAGAAACTGCATCTAAAAATTTACCAGTATACAATACATAATATCATATATTCAGAGAATCTGGAGCCATCTCCATGCTCAAGTGACATGTCCAAAAACAAATGCTCAGGCTCTCAGCTGCCAATGCGTTCCAAACAGGCATGATTATGTCATGGAAATCACAGCATGGGCTCAGGAACACTTCCAGAAATGACAGCCTGCAAAAACAGTTTTCCGTGCCATCCACACATACAGGTTAAAGCTCTATATTGTAAACGAGAAGACGTATGTAAACATGATCCATAAATCTTTTCTGGGCCAAAGCTCATTTTATTGTATTGAGGCAAAGTATCAGAGGTCAGTTCAAAAACCTGCATATCTGATGGTATGTTTATGCATTAGTGCATATGGTACTGGCAACTTGCGCATCTGATATCAGACATGTTTATTTGTTTATTCATCTTAAGCTTCATTTTCTTGCCTTTCAAATTCATATTTACTGCTCTGCAAATTTGTATTTATTTATATATAACTTAATGTGACTTGCAAATCATTGCATTGTGCTTTTATTTACAATTTTTGCAGCATCTCAACATTTTTTTGAAATTAGGGCTGTAGATGAGCTTTTTTAGTAATTATACTTTGGACCATGAAGTGCATTTTAGTAGATAAATGGTGAAACAAGCCATGTATACACAAGACAAATATTACCACAGATGGGTCCTTCGTCTGAGCGGTCAGCACAGTCTACTTTGCCGTTGCAGATCTTATCAGGTGTGAGGCAGACAGATGTGTCGTTGGCACAGGGGTACTTAGGCGGCTTACAGACAGCCGACTCGCACGACTCTTCATCTGAGCGGTCCTCACAGTCAATGTCTCCATCACATACCCAGCTCTTTGTGATGCACTTGCCTGTAGGAGATTTGAAGAAGACAAGCAAATATAAACACATATCTCTGAATCCCTTCAAGCATTTAAGTTTAAACACTTTTAAGTTTCAATTCAGTTTGAACTCTATTATGCAGGGTTCACAAACAAACTTCCCCGCTTTGGCTTACTGAACTTTAACTAATACACTTAGGATGAGATGGATATTTCATTTGTCAGTTCCCTCCTTTATTATATCCCTAAAATACACATGCTGACAATTATTCCCAGATGGCCTCAATCAACAAACTGCTTCTCAGTTCTGTGTTCAGTCTGATGATAAAGTAGTCCACATGTGATCAATCTTCCTCACACTGTGCACTAGAGTAAAACTGGTAAATCCCTCATAGCAGGTAGAAAGAGGTAGGTCGAGCCACTGGTGGGTGAGAAGGAAAACAATAAAGATACTGGGACATATCAGCATTTTCCTCACTTCTCACTTCAAGCTTGTATTTCAACAGATTCCAGCTCCAATTTAGTTGTTCTCCATCAAAACACAGTACAGACATTTTTGATCCCACCCGCCGTGTTTGGTGTCAGATCAGTGCAAACTGACTGAGGTTGGTGAAGCAACTGCTGAATGTTGGGAGTTCTAATATGTGTTTAAGTGTGTGCATTTGGCTTCATCGCACTTTCACAATTTCAAGTTATCCAAATGAAAACAGATTCACGTGACGCTTTTGACTTAACCCGTCACATTCTTAACACCTAATTTAATGTCACCACAGTTGCATGAATAAAAATGAATGACTCTCCATGCGTAAAACATGGATGACACTTGGGGCACAGATGCTGTATTGCGCTGTTTTTTGCGGTAATGCACATGGACAAGGAGGTTAATCATTTGTGTAATTTAATTAACCAGTCTTGATCCTGACAATTTCACCTTGAATGACACAGCAGAAAAATTCCACAGCCTCAACCTGATGTGTTTCTGTGTATTTGTGCAGAAAGCAGAGGATGAACCAAGGATGTAAAAGAAAGGGGAGAAAAACCAGATTCTATTCAGGGTGTGGGAGGCACTGAAGGGAAAAAGTACTTCTGAGTGGATTTATTAAACATAGCTATTGCTTATTATTTTGAATGTGAAATACATTTTTTATGTTCTTTCCAAATATAGAAAAGCTTACTAAAATATCAAAAAGTTCCATATTTAATTCAACAAAACAGTAGCACATCCACAGATGAATTTCTTGTGGAGATGGTTACTTTTTTCCTGAAGATGGTCCACCCTCTCAGTATGACTGAAGATACATTTTTCAATAATAGATTAAAAAATTTACAGTGGTTGTTGTGTAGTGAGTGTGTGTGTGTGTGTGTGTGTGTGTGTGTGTGTTTCAAACCAAAAAGCTTGCACACATTAAAGACAAACACTGTTCCACATTTTAGTTGTAGAGTTTATGATGGAAAATATCAGAAGTATTTTTTGTTGTATTGTCTACTGTAATAAGTACTTGTAGAATACAAATAAAACATACACAAAAATAGGTAAAAGTAAGGTGAATATTAACTTCTGTATAAATGAATAAATCTTAGAACCACTGTTTTGTATATACAGTAAGCACTATAGATTTATTTTTGTACTGTTTGGTAATGATTCCTCACTACATGTTTCTCAGTCAACTTTATTATGCTAAAAGAGTAAGATTTACAAGAAATAGATTTAAAAGAAATACATTTAACTAGGCTCCAGCTGTCTAGTAAGCTCCTATGATGGTAATGAGAGTTTCATTAATCACTCAGTATGACCTTGATCTTTGACTCCATGTCATCAGATCTTCTACCACATATGTATAACCAGACAGAGTTTTGTAAAGATCCAGAAAAAACAAGTCAGCTCCTGAAGTGGTAACAAGATCTGTAATGGATGGACAGGCAACCCACAAAAAATTGTTTCTAATTACTAATGCGGCTTAATCTGCTGTGGCGACCCCTTGGGGAGAATATAAGGGAGCAGCCGAAGGTATTTTTTATAGTATAAAGAAGATTTGAAGATTGTCATTTCTATTTGTAACTTATATTTGGCTTATATCTGATACATATGGCTCTTTCCTGGGGTCTCCATTGCCTTTTACACTTAGACAAAGAAAGCATAAGGTGGGGAGAGTACATGTCCCTGTCCATCCTTTTGTATTACAAAAAGATCATGGGGTGTTCAGGACATATGTGCTCTATAATATGCACAGCATATTTGCTCTTTCAGAAACTCCTTTTGGAAATTTTCAGAGAGGGCACTGTGTTCTTCTGGGGAAGACAGAACAAATTGCATAAGTGAACAGAGATGTGACACTACTGAATCAGAGCAAACAAAAATGTGGTCTAACTGACCTGTCACTGTGCAGTAAAAATGAAAAAAGTGTTTAGTGATAAGTGGGAAGTTCCCAGACTCCAGGACCTTCTCCTTACATTTAATACAAGAAGGTAGATGCTAGGTTGGGGTACATGGACTGTTAAAACCATTACAAAGAGCATTTTAAAAGTTTACTCTGATGCAAACTTCACTCTACTGCTCAGATGTGGAAAGAGGTTAAGCTTCTGGAGTCTGTCAGAAAGTGAAGTCTTTATGAAAGTGAAGACAGACATTTGGCAGCTTAATTTATAACTGATGCAAAAATTGCTAATGAACTAATCGAGAGCCAAGTAAAGAGTTGAGAGATAATTATGTTCAATTTATTTGGAGAAGATATTGCTGAGAAGATATTATGATGAAAGGCCAAACAAATGCAGTTTTGTTCTTAAAAAAAGAAATATGTTTTGTCACATGTTTTTATCTTCTTATTCCAGATCTCCATCCCTAATTCTGATGTGAAAATCATGCTTGTTTTGAAGACTGTTGATCTGCGATTCACACATGGTAGCGAAATGCTGAAAATCTTTTTTTATATAGTGTGGACTTACTCTCATACGCTTCATGTCACTGTCATTTTAGCTTACATTTGTTTCAAGCAAATGATGCAAGATTTAGTTAATCAACTCAAATCCATGCTAAGTTTAGTTGTTATGCCTCGGGATCCAATTTTTTACTGCACCACAGCCCAACCAAAGCCATAAGTGTCAGTTGACTAATGAAGTGTAAAAAGTCAGACATCTAAAATTTCTGGAAGAAATCTTGAAGCCACAAAACATCAGTTTATATTAATTATTCATTCAAAATGTTTGGAGCACAATACCACAACAATTTGCAGTGACTAAGAAGTGTAGTCTTTCTATATATAACTACTTGTTTTATCTGTGTTTTTGTAATTTAAAGCTTCTTGTGTTGTTTGATAGTGTATTGTATTCACTACCTGTATCTTTGCAGGTAAACTTGGCCTTGGGGTCACACATCCTTTTGGTGCCCTCACAATCTTTCTCATCACTCCCATCCTCACAGTCCTTATCTCCATCACAACTCCAACGCTCTGGGATGCAGGTTCCATCTGTGACACAGTGGAATTCCTCCACACTGCACTCAATCACCGATGGCAACACTAAAACAAAATTCATTTCACAATCAATGCTTCGGAGATATGCAGCACACTCTCATGGTCAAAAGCACAGTAGTTAAATTTCATTTTACAAGACAAATTTTGTTCACAAATATTTTTCATTGCGAGCATGGGATTTGGTGGCTATAATAGGCCAGGAAGCTCCAAAGAATAAAGTAATTTCATAAGTGTTTAAGGTTTATGTCTCCTATATATTTCTGACTTGTTTAATGGCTCTGGTTACTATATTATAAGCAGAGGTTTCATGACAATGAAACAATCTGGTACAACTGCACTTTAATGTTGTGTGTGCACGCACATGTGTGTGTTACAGTGAGACAGAGAAAAGCTTGAAATCATTTGACACCTTCTGATGATGTTACAAACTGTATGAACTAACTAACACTGCAATACATTGCACACATGTTCTGTCTTTTAAGAAAAGAATCTTCATTGGCTCCCTGTTAAATCCAGAATTGAATTTAAAATCCTTCTTCTTACTTACAAAGTCTTGAACAATCAGGCCCCATCCTATCTTAAAGGCCTTATTATACCATATTTTCCCATTAGAGCACATTGCTCTCAGAGTGCAGGCCTACTTGTGGTTTCTAAAGTTTAAAAGAAGAATGGGACTGTCATGGTTCGGCCCTCCCAGTCTGTTTTGGAGCTGGTTCCCATCCTTTTGCTTCCTGCCTGGTCTGTCTCCCTAGTGGTCTTCGTCCCAGTCTGCGTCGTTTCCTGTTTTATTTTGGTAACCCTTCGGGTCTGGTGTCCTGCATCCTGTTGATCTTCCTGCCCTAATTGTTCCCAGCTGTGTTCCGTCCCCACCTGTCTCTCGTCTCGTCTCGTCTCGTCGTCTACCGCTTTTCCGGGGGTCCGGGTCGCGGGGGCAGCAGTTCGAGAAGAGAAGCCCAGACTTTCCTCTCCCCAGCTACCTCCTCCAACTCTTCAGGGGGGACACCCAGGCGCTCCCAGGCCAGCTGGGAGACATAGTCTCTCCAGCGTGTCCTAGGTCTTCCCCGGGGTCTCCTCCCAGAGGGACGTGCCCGAAACACCTCCAGTGAGAGGCGTCCAGGGGCATCCTGATCAGATGCCCGAACCACCTCAACTGGCTCCTTTCGATGTGGAGGAGCAGCGGCTCTACTCTGAGCCCCTCCCGGATGACTGAGTTTCTCACCCTATTTCTAAGAGTGAGCCCAGCAATCCTGCGGAGAAAGCTCATTTCGGCCGCTATCTCA
>VUQH01009977.1:0-11929 GCA_015106775.1 Etroplus canarensis
TTATTATTTTTATTATTATTATTATTATGTTTATTTATTTATCTAATATTTTTTTTTGTTTTTTAAATTTATTTTTATTTTTTCTATTTTTAATTTTTTTTTTTTAATGATGCAAGGGTATGCAGTGGGTAGTGGGTATGTGGGTATATGTATGTATGTATGTGTATTTGTTATGTGTTTGTGAAATAATTTTGAAAAAGACAATAAATATATTGGCAAAAAAAAAAATTTGGCAGAGGTTTTACATCGGATGGCCTTCCTTCCTCCACAGCGAGGGGGGGCTCGTGTCCCTACTTGGATTGAACCGGGGACCTTCCGCGTGTAAGACGAATGTGTGACCCACTACACTACAGGGACGCTACGTTCGTAGGACTCAAACCTGCCCAATGTGTGGTCATCGGTCAATTTCAGGCACCAGATCTGCTTTTTAGAAAAGATGATGGTTTAGGTTGAAATGGCCCATTCACATTATCAGCGTTACCAGTTTGTGAAGCATCATCCCATTTAATAAAGAGTAAACAAACCTTCATTTATCCAGGAAATGAACTCTTGGGATTAAGAATATTATTTATGAGACTGACAGACAGCATCACCCTGGCATAGTTTCCTATGGCAGCAGAAACCAGAGCTCCTGGAGAAGACCTTGCCACATACTGAGAGAACATGCAAACTCCATGCAGAAGGGCCCTACCTGGGTTTGAACCCTGGACCCTCTTGCTGTGAGGCAACAGTACAAACCACTGAGCCACCATGCTGCCAAAGGAGACGCAGTTACAACACCATAATCTTTATTTAAAGCGAGTATTTACATGAGCGCAGACAGTTTAACATACAGATGAAGATGTAACACGCTGATGATTGAGGTTCTAGGTGTGGGTGGACTTTATTTTCATCTGACTTGTTTCCAGTCGTAAAGCTAAGCTCAGCGAGGCCTCATTGTTTCTGGCTCCATTTTAGAGCAGCCGTACGCCGAGGCTCGCTGATCGTAATGTGAGGCTACATTCACAGCCATCCAGACGCTTCTGACCTGTGTCTGGATGCTAATCCGCAGTCCATGCTGGCTGCTGCATCTGGATGGGCGGCGTTTACTGATAAAAACAGTCGAGAGACGTGTTAATTAGCTGGAAAAGTTGCCCTGAGGTTGCAGCTGCAGGAGGACTGTTTTGATGTTGACATTCTCGTTGATGGGCGATGATGCTGCAGAGTCTCTGAAGTCTGTTGGGAGACACCAGCTGTCATTTTTTTTGTACTGATCTGCTCAGCGCTGATCAGATGCTCACATTCAGACGCATCCACACCGACGCAAGGAGGGTGTTCTGTTTATACATGCATGCAGCTCATACTCCATATAGAAGCCTGCATCTTCAAAGACAGGAAGAGAACCTCTGATGTATTTATGCAAATAATGTTGATCTGTGTGTTTCTCACACAGGATGTACCCTGTGGTAAGCTCAGCTTAAGTATCCATAAAAAAGACAGCCTCAGTGTTTAGGGAGAGTTTTAATGGACTCTTAATTAGCTCACCAAATAATAAAGTATTCTGATTCTGACTGTATTACTTGTCTTATGGCGAATCATCACTTTGCTTGCAAAGTCACATTGAGGACTCATTGAGTCATAGATGAGTTAGAAGTAATTAGAATCAGAATCCTTTATTAATTCCAGGTGGAAAATTGCTTGCTTGTGAGATGCTCCGTTAGATATAAATATGTACAGAGGAAAGATAGATCTATTCATTTCCATTTTCCTATTTATAAAAAGTGCAATGTCTCAAACACTCAAAAAAAGAAACCCCCATACACACACACACACACACACACACACAGTTCCTGGATTCTACTGGAGCCACTCTCACAGGTGTCCCGATTACCACGGGGACCACTGTTGCCTTCACTTTCCACATTCACCTTCCTGCGTCGAGCATATGGCTTGTGTCTGAGGTGGGCAGCTGGGATTTGAACCCCGGTGTCCCTGCACACGCACACACACAGACCCTAAACGAACAAACTGTCACATGATTGGGCTTCTGCGTGTTCAGTAAAGCTGAGTTTTTTGTATTTGTAGTCCTCCACTATCTACACACAGGCCCCATGGATGGAAACAGGGGTCGCTGGTGTTTTGGTCCTCCTTTTTGTCCACAACCAGTTCTTTAGTCTTGGTCTCAGTAAATGGACTGGTACTTTACTCTAACTGAGCACTCAAAGCACCAGCCCCATTCACCCAATCACACATTCATACAGCTCTTTATTCTGCGCCTTTAGGTGCATTTAACCACGGAACTGACCCACCTAACTGGAACTATGACTGCTGCTTTTCTACAGTAGCATGAAAAATCACTGGCACCAGTTTATTACTGCAGTCTGTTGATGTATATGATTGGCTGTGCTGCACAGTGTGATGAACGCTGGTTATTTTAGCCACCGTTACATCATCTGTCTGTAATCTTTTTGGTTATAAGTTGCAGTGCAGCCATATACTGTGAACTGACCCGTCACTTTTTGAGAATCACATGTACTGTGCTGCTTCATGTTGTATTGGAAAAATAACTACAAACTGTGAGAATCAGCTTTTCCCCAGGTATAGATAGCTTCACATTTTCTTTGTGATCGTTGTCATATCCTCTCTAAATCTGCAAAAGCCAGGAGCACCGTCGGGTTCAGGTACCCAATGCATTGAACCTCACGTGTCCACAGTTTGACTGACATCAGATGGCGCTCCTGGGCACACAGCCCTCCCTGCTTTCTTCACAGCCATTGGATAAGAGCCACACTGTCATTCAGTGGGGATTTCTGAGAGCTGTGGAACCAATCAAAATGCGGGACATTGTCTCAGTATGTTTGACGTGAAAAAAAAGAGCTTAAAATGCTGTGAAGTCCCACACAAAGCGAGACATCTGGATACACTATTTGTATGTGAGCAGAAGGATAATAATTTACCATCTTTATTTCACAGGGAGCTAATTAAGAGAAACTAATAAGGGAGTAATACAATCTTTCTTTCAAGCATAAAATTGAATGCAGGCTATAATGGGGTCTATCTGAACGGGCTATTTTAACCCAAACCATGATCTTTTCCCAAACCTAACGTTTTAGCTGAACTGAACCACAGAAACTAAACCGTGAGAGAAAATAAATGAAGCCAGGACTAGAAAAGCACTTTATAGTTTTATATTTAGTCCTTTTCCATTTCAACAAACAAAGCTCAGACTCTGGACACTAACCCGGTTTACATTTGGTGATTTATGCCTCCTGCATACTTACACGGCCCTTGTTGCTCTTCTAAGCAGAAGTGTTTGCTCTCATCATCCACTCTTTCTACTGCTGGCACAGCGCAGCACAGACAGCTGAAGTAATCTTCTGTGCATCTTAGAGACTCCACCAGCTTTGAGAAGTCGGGTTGCTGTTGCTCATTCTGTGTTCTGGCTTCGGTGACCTTCACTGGTAAATTCTTTCTATCGCGGTGGTACCAGAATGGAGCTTTGACTGAGTCCTGGTAGGGTTTGATAGTTGCTTGTAGGTAAGGTGAAACCTTGATGGCTCTGGAGACCAGCAGAGTTTTGAAGCCCAAACAGCAGATAGAAAAAAGCAACACGGACCTCCACTTTCTTATCTGTCCATCTACCATGTTTTCATTTTGTTGAGCTGTTTCTCCTGTGCTGTTATACCTTCCTTCTGCATCCCCGTCTTTCTGTCTGTGCCTGCTCGGTCCCATCATGTCTTGCTGCCGCTGAATCAGGCTAATAGTTTGCTGCCCTTAATATCTGAGCTGTGGTTATAATGAAGAAGTGATCACAGGCTGCTTTTAAGTGTCACTCATGGTAAATGTCTCTTGGCTGGAAGCAGTCTCCCCTGATGGAAAATTCAACAGACTGGCCATGTGCTGACAGACGCCGCCTTGTGCCCTCAAACTGTCACAGGTTTGATCCTCATAAGATTCTTCATACTGCTTAAAGGTCCTTAAGCAAAAACATATAACACTGTGCAAAAGTCTCAAGCCACCCCTCATTTCTTTCTATTTTGAACTTCTTGTAATTTAAGCAATAGTTCTCCAGGTTCTCCAGGTTGTCCAAATAACTTTTGGACATGGAATTCTTTTTTCCACCGTTCTTCAGTCCAGTCCTTGTGAATCATTTGCACAGGAATATTTCTTTTGGTGGTTAAGCCGCTTAACTCTGACCTATGAATCATTCCAGCATGAAAAAGGCTCCTAACATAAGGGACCAACCAGTGTTGTGTCAACACAGACAATTTAGCAAAGATCCTTCAGCTGCTCCCTTGTATTTGCCCCAAGGTGTCACCACAGTGGATTAACCCACATTGGAAATTTGGCATATGCTGGGTGCCCTTCCTGACGCAACCCTCCATTGTGAGAGGGTCTTGTGTCCCCAGCTGGAATCAAACCAGGGATCTTTTGCTTGTAACGCAGACACTAGACAACTTAGCAAAGAGTCAAGTTTAAATTGTTTCTGTAGGCACATTGTTACTAACAGCTTGTTGCAAAAACACATACTTCCCCCACCATTTTTTCAGCTGAAAAATGCCAAAGACAACACAGTCTGACAGGCAGAAAACAGTATTTTTGCACCAACAAGGTGATTCTCAGAGATTTTTAATCCGTATGCAGTGTGTTCCTAAAAAAATTGAGAAGAAGTGCCAGGCCTTAAAAAACAATTTACAGTAGATGGACAGTATCTGAAAGTCATGTCTATAAGAAACAGGGAAAAAAATCAAGCAAAGACCTGACAGGTCCGGAGAGATGCAGCTGGTCCTTCAATTGATCCATCTACTGTTCACTGAAGCCTCAGTGAAATGAAATGGCCTCAGTGGATGGGTGGCTGTCAAGACACTCTTAAGGAAGAACACAGAGCCAAGGCTGAGGTATGCCAAATTACACAAGAGCTAGACTGAAAATCAGTGACAGCAGGTCTTTGCTTCATATCAGTGTATACGTAGGAGGTCAGGAGAGAGGTCCAACAGTGAGCGTCTACAGCCATCTGTAAAACACAGTGGAGGCTCTGTCATGGTTTGGGCTGCATTTCAGCCAGTGTTGTTGGAGTTCTTGTCAAAATTGATGGAATTATGAATATAAAGTATTGTCAGTTTTTGATCCACCATGTAATACCATCTGGAAAGCTTCTGATTGGTGACGGTTTCCTATTTCAGCATGACAGCAATCCCAAACACACTGCCTAAAACCCCACCTGGATAGAAAAACACACAATGGAACACTATCAGTCATGGATTGGCCTCCCCAGAGCCCAGACCTCAACATGATTGAAGCAGTGTGGGATCATGTTGACAGAGAACAGAACAAAAGGCAGCCAACATCCAAAGAAGAGCTTTGGAATGTCCTTCAAGAAGCCTGGAGAACTATTCCTGAAGATGACTTAAAGACATGACAGAAAGCTTGGCTCAGAGAGTTCAGGCTGTGTTGAAGAATAAAGGAGCTCAGACCAACTACTGACTTTTAAGCTGCTTAGAATCGTACAAACTCTGTTTGGGCCTTACGTGCTGTATTTCCATTTATGGTTGCACGTTTCAATAAAATGTTGCGCCTGTTTCCCATTTTCCTGCACAATGAGGGGCAGCTCAAGAATTGTGCACAGTGCTGTACAGCAGTCAGCAATTTCCGGCATTTCATCACATTCTGCAGTCCCAGACATCATCCAACCGGGCTGCCAATTACATATTTTTATGTGACATGCACAAATGGTAAATGGTGCCACTTTGAAAATGTTTTGAATCCAGCTAATACCTCTCTCGTTGTCTATAAATCAGTTTTTAAGCTATTAACAAAAGCAAGTTGTGGGTCACTAATTATGAATATTTTCTCTGGCTGGTGTTTTTCTTAATTATATTTGTGTGGACACACTTAAATCCATCAGATAGACACACAAATGGGCTTCTGGAAGACTGCTAAAAGAGCAAAAGAGCATCCAGAGCAAAATTTATTTAGCAGAATTAACATTCAGGACTTTTTATCCCCACTGAATTTACAACAGCGTAATCTGCAGGGTGTGTCAAGTGTCCAGCAACCCGGCTACCTGTGGAAAGTAGCAAATAATGAACATGGTGGTGTGAGTTTAGATGACTGAGTGAGGAGTAAGAATGAATCATAAGTAACGTTGCTGGTTCCTCTGTGGTGTCTTTTGGAGCTGTCATTTGCAGTATGTGGCGAAAATATTAAAATTAGTGTCAAATTTACTTTTCTTTTCTTTTTGGGAACGTGAAAAAATATAAAGTAATATATTTGCATAGCTTTTTTCTGGTCTTACTGACCACTCAAAGAGCTTTAGACTACTAGTCTCATTTTAACCCTGCAATATTTTGTTCTTTACAGTTTGAGCTTTATCTACTGCACATTCGTGGTCAATTTAAATGAGCAGTTAACATGCATGCCTTCAGTCAGAATCAGGATACTTCGGTATTTCCCGGGGGGGGGGAATTGTGTTTTCAAAGTGTGGGAGGAAGCAGGAGTAGCTAGAGGAGACCCACACCCACTCTAAAAATGATTAATCAGGAAATCTTTCCTACCTTTGGCCATCAAACTCTATAATTCCTCTCTGTGACACCACTTGCTAAATTTTTTTGTTGTTTATTTATGTTACATTTGAACTTCATACATGTGTTATATATTTAATCTGCATTTTCTGTCCCCAGATTTATATCTATATATAACTATATAACTGATAGTAAGTAAAACTTAAAATTAAGAGCTTTTTTAACATAGAAAGTTCAGTTTGTACATATTTTAGTCAGTTAACTTATTTTAGGAAATTGGTAAAAATCCAAATAAAAATCACAAAAATTTTGTTAACTTGGCTATATTTCAGTTTTGACCAAACCTTTTTTTTCCTATCACTTAACAATAGAGAAGATTTAATTTTGCGCAACTTGAATATCTACTGAGCGTCCTTCAAAAAGAGGAGGCAACAAAAGAAGAACTCGTTAAGCTAGCAAACCACCTGCTGCAAGAGAAACTCTTACAGGCTATATTATTTGGTGAGTAACTATCTTTGCTTTGTTTTACTTGCAGAAGCTACTAACTGCATCAACACTACAAGAATTCGTTTTTGCACAACAACAAAACCAAAGTTAGTTTATCCTAAGCTAATTCAGCGACTGTCAAGGTAGTAGACTTTTAGCTAGCTAGTGTGTAATTTTGGTTACAGCGGCAGCTGAAGGTGACTATTGGCACTGCAATATAGCTGTAACGATACAAAAAGAAGTCTTTAATGTTGGCACTGTGTTCATGAAGGTTTTAGTCAGCAACAGCTGTGTGGGCCGACTGACCTTCATAACTAAACTCGTAACAAATGTCGGTTCCTATAGATGTTTTAGTTTTAAATTTAAGAACCAATTTTTTACATGAACCAATCGTGCCTTTTTAACTGTGTTTTATTTTTGCACAGAGAAAGAATTCCAGAAAATAATGTCCCAATAAATAATAATAAAATAGTGTCCTCAAGAGGACAGCTGAAGGACACTGAGCCTATGAGAAACGTGCAGCCAGAGGTATGAATAAGCATAACAGTTCATTTCTAACAGGTTGATCCTCTTTTTTTCCTCCCTGCGTGTGATGTTGGGTTAGTCGATCATCTCAGGCTATAGGAAATTTTATTGTAAGCCTGAAGTTTTATAATGTGTAGCTGAAACTGGAAACTGGCATTCTTGAACATTCATCAGCTGCGGCAACTATTTACAAATACAAGGGAGCAGCCAATGGTGCATATTCTTGAACATCTGGGCGATTTGCTCCATAGTCCAGACATCCGATTGCCCCCCACCCCCCACCCCCGATACCATCGATAGCCAATAGCCAATAGCATCGCCTCTGGGCGAAGAGAGTAACATGCACCCATGGGGACAGTGGCCATCCACCTTCCATAATACATAATGTGTCGCTCAAGTGCAAAAAAACACAACAGGGCGGGCGACAATCTCACACACCAGGAGTGTCTCATTTTTTACATGTTGACAGACAACATTAAATGATTTAGCTTTACTGTAATTAACACAGTGGATGAATATCTGCTGAGCAGCTGAAACAGTAGAAAGTCACTTTTGATGTCTCTTGTTCTACCTCAGACCTATAGATCTACTAGATCATCCAGCTTGGTGTCAGTGTAAAACAGCTCACCTGTCCTCTGCGCTTCATCCACCAAAATTACTGTTGGGTGGGTGGGTGGATGGGGGGGTGTTAATGAAGACAAGATCAAAAATGTCTGCAAATGCACAGTCATGTTATGCTCTTATTTAAAAATTATGCAACAGTCAGCAGTGTCCTCCTCTTGTTTTCTGTCATTTGATGATCACCACGGATCAGTGCAGGAGCTCCACAATCACATGGTAACTTTAAAGGATGCTGAAGTCCAGCATGAACTGTGTGCTGCACCCAGGCATGGCCGACACGTCAGCGGTTCAGCTGCCCGCGAGCGCGGAGATGAAACTCTAGTGAGGCAGATTCCATTTATAAATCTCATAATGCTGCCAATAATAATTTATTGCATCAATGGAGAAATGAGTCAAAAATCACCTTGATTGATGAGCTTCCTGATGGCTGATCACTGACATCACGCACAGCTCTAAAATCAGAGAGTCGAGCACTGGATTCAGTTTAAAGATCAGTCCATCCATATTGATAATGTTTTTTTGTTTGTTTTATCTTGTTCACGGGTAATTTCCTGGTAAGGGCCCTGTCACGCCATGACGCTTATGCCGACGCACACAAATTCAAACGCTGGCATACGCAGAACAGTGATGTTGAATGGACGTAAACATAACATAATACCAGTGACTGTTGGCATTCACAACTTGAAGCCCATTTATACCACTGTCCTTAAACGCACCACATACGCAATTACTTGGCAGCTGTGTGTTTACAAACAGGTTCAGTACGACTGGATCACATCAAATACATCTACAAACGTCAATATTCGTTGGAGGTATGTTTGATATGTTACACGTGTGTTAAGAACACGTTACTCATAGGTTATTAATACGTTTTGGGTACGCTAGACATTATCTACATATTTTGATATGTCAGTAGCGTAAGTCTCCTTATGCATCAAGTACCTGCAACATATGGTCCTCGTATGCAGGACGTATGAGCCACACGCTAGCAAATGTCAGAGATTTTGTGCACGCTCTAAATATTCCCTCGACCTTGCCGTACTACCACATATACCGGCGTACTTCAGCGTGCTCTTAACTTATAGAAAACTTCCCTAGAACTTAATTGACATTTGCCGACATATTTGCAGTTTTTTCCTACATCGGCATACGCTTGTTCAGTCGTCGAGGTGTGACAGGGGCTTAAAATGCTTCAGTCATCTGATTTCATGTTTTCATTCTAGCTCTCAAACAGGTAAAAACTTATGTGAGTATGGATGTATTGATTAATTTTTGAAAAGGCTTGTGTCTGTTTTGTGCACACTTGATAGGATAAAAATTGGTCACAGTTAAAAATCTTTTTTTTTTACCTAAGTAAACACTGGTTTTGCAATAAACTGTGATCATAAAACTGGAATTGCTGTGTGTAGTTTATTGCAACTAGTGACATACGTTGCTTAAAAAGAATTTAAGTAATAATTAGCATAGGCAATTTTGATAAACTGGAAGTAAAATAAAGAAGCCAGAAGAACTTAGATTTAAATCATTTGGCCAGTTAACATCACCAAAACTTTTTCATTAAAATGAAGTTGTTTTACCGTAATTCAGTTTCCAGAAGACAAAGTAAATCAAGTTGGTTGCAGTAGTCTCATTATTTAAAAAGATACATGTAAAGTTTTACCTTGAGTTTTTTAAAGTGGAGGCAGTGTCATATTTTTTGGAGTGCAGGCACGGGGGAAGCATGTAAACCCTGCACAGAAAGGACCCAGCCAGGGTTTGAACAGGGAGCTCCAGCTGACTGCCCACGCTTACATCACCTGGGATTCCTCGCCCACTTTAGTGCTGACCAGGTCCAATCTTCCTTGGCTTCCAAGACTGAACCAGATTAGGTGTGTTTGGGGTGGTGTGGCTGTAGTAATGATTTGTATTTCCCACAGTGGCCAAACACACTCCAAGAGGGTGGTGGCGTATCACAGAACTTTCAGCCAGGAGTCAGAGGTTTGAATCCCAAGTGAAGTTTTCCTTGGTATTATTATTCACTGCTGTTTATGGCCCTGTCACACGCTGAAGATTTAACCAGCGATGAATAATAATAAAATGCCAGCGTTTTAGATAAATTTTGATGCGTCAGCATACGCTGATTAAACTGTCAAGGTGTGACAGGGCCATTAGTTAGGGTTAGGAACTAAAACTTTGTGGAGAGAGTTTAAAAATAATTGTGGTTTAGGTTAAAATAGACACCTGGACAGCGTTTCCCACAGGTTATGCTGCTCCAGTTTCTTGTTTCCCTGGTTTATGGCCACCCTGGGCACAACTGATCTTGATTGATCTGGGCCTTTTTACTTCAGTGTAAGACCCCCTAGGAATCCCCGGCGCTGTAAACTTGGGCAGCTGTTTCTCAGAAGGTAGAGCAGATCATCCTGCGTTTTGGAAGGCTAATGATTCAGTCCTGGGCTCCTCCAGTCTACATGCCGAAGCATGAGTGCATAAAACAGGAACCCTGAATTACTCCTGATCCTTCTATCAGAGTGTGAATGTGAGCATAACAGTCAAATGTGCTTAAAGGCACAGAATAATGCACTGTATGAATATGTGTGAATGAGGCTTGTAGTAAAAGGTGAT
This sequence comes from Etroplus canarensis, assembly GCA_015106775.1. Classification (NCBI taxonomy): domain Eukaryota; kingdom Metazoa; phylum Chordata; class Actinopteri; order Cichliformes; family Cichlidae; genus Etroplus; species Etroplus canarensis. The sequence continues at coordinate 10,734 of VUQH01009977.1, forward strand.
TTCAGTGCTCAGAAGAGAAAAGCATTAACACCGGCCCATTTACTGGGTGGCAAGTCCTTGAAAAGAAAGGTGTTTTGCAGGGATGTAAGAAAATTCCTTTTATCATGTATCAGTTTCAAATTTGTGTTGAGTGTCACAAAATAAAAAGGAGAAGTCATACTCATGCAGCTGAATAATGAAACATACTTCATGAGTGACTATTGTGAGACCACGATACCAGGCTGGAACGTGATCAAGTCATAGTAGTCCCATGACATTCTGAGCTGTCACTTCGCCAAACAGCCTGTAAAGGCACTCTTAATGGTACTACAGTAAAAACTTACAGGATTTACAGGTATTCATTCCAGAGCTGTTGAGGAACCTCAGAGAATAGACTGCTTTGAAGATGCGGCTATTGTTGGTCCAGAGTTAACATGCCCTCTGTCATGGGTCAAGCAGCCAAGAATGTACAGGCACGGGTGTAATTTCAAAGTTGGGGGACTTTATTTACCCCCCAAAAAACACAAAAATAACCTAATCTAAGAAATAAATGAGCCCATAAAAAGGTCAACTAAACAGAACTCTACTCAAATATAATGCTTAATAAAATAACATCTTAACCAACTGACCTCCTCAAATGAGAGACAACTCAACCTATAGACTAGAGGAGTAAACCATGTTCAACACAGAGGGGGAAAACACGAGGACAACTCCTACCTCAAGGGCTTGAGGGTTCTAGTATCTTAACTGTTCACAGGACTACACTCTTTTGGACAAAGATCCTTTATCTTCTTTTGGCTGCTCCCGTTAGGGGGCGCCACAGCAGATCATCTGCCTCCATCTCACCCTATCCCTCCATCCTCATCCCTCACAACAACCCTCTGCATGTCCTCCTTCACTACATCCATGAATCTTCTCTGTGGTCTTCCTCTTCTCCTCCTGCCTGGCAGCTCCATCTTCAACATCCTTTGTCCAATATGTCCAGTATCCCTCCTCTGAACATGTCCAAACCATCTCAGCCTGAGCTGTCCCTCTGATGGACTCATTTCTAATCCTGTCCATCCTGGTCACTCCCAGTGAACATCTCTGCCACCTCCAGCTCCACCTCCTGTCTTTTTGTCAGTGCCACCGTCTCCAAACCATACATCATAGCAAGTCTCACTACCGTCTTGTAAACTTTCCTTTTCACTCTTGCTGCTACCCTTCTGTCACAAAGC
>VUQH01009978.1:3915-21065 GCA_015106775.1 Etroplus canarensis
GTTTATAAGAAACAAAAAAAAAAAAAATTATAATAAAAAAAAAGAAAAAAAAAAAAAAAAAAAAAAAAAAAAAAAAACAAAAAAAAAAAAAAAAAAAAAAAAAAAAAAAAAGCTGAACAAAGTGAAACAGAGAAAGGAAGAATATGGAGTATTAATGATTTTGTACAGGTCTGTCCCAATGATAGACATTTTTAAGATTACACATCAAAATTTTAATCATTTAAAAAAACATGAAGCAGGTCACAGTAAACGTCACAATTAGGTTTGGTCATAAAATTAGGCGGTGGAAACTCAGGGGTTTTCTTATTTAACAGATATTTAACAGATGTTCCCTTTTATATGAAGGTGTGAACATCTCCTATTAGAATACTTTTTAATATGTCATACTGAATTAATTTACACCTTATGTAACATTTTATCTAAAGGGTGTGATCACAGTTTCACAGTGTTCACACATTAACTGAGCAGATTGCATATTATTAGCAACTTTCTGCTCTTTGAACGGTTATTAATGTGAAAAATGTTTTCAGAAGTGAGCATTGCCAGTGAGGGAAAGTGGGTACAAAAATTTATAAAACAGCTGCAGGGATGCATGTCCTATTATTAAAAAAAAAAAAAAAACAAGAAACAAAAGTATTGAGGGTGGGTTTTAACTTGTGTTGTTAACTGTCGGCTGCTCCTTTGTATTCTCCTTAAGGGGGCTTACAGGGGCAGATGGCTGCCCCTCCCTAAGCCTGGTTCTGCTGAAGGTTTCTTCCTGTTAAAAGGGAGTTTTTCCTTCCCACGGTCGCCAAGTGCTTGCTCATAGTGGATCGTCTGATTGTTGGGGTTTTCTCTTTAACACTGTAGTATCTTTACCTTACAGTGTGAAATGCCTTGAGGCAACTTTTGTTGTGACTTGGCGCTATATAAATAAAACTCAATTGAATTGAATTATAAAACCACTAAATATTTGGTGAATGGACTTGAAAAATAAAGTTACAATTGGCAAAGTGCTGGCCACACACTTGGCTTTAAGTGTTACTGACTGGAATAGAAACTTGCGGCACTTCTTACAGTTGGTACATCCCCATCCACAAACAAAACACACACTTCACATTAGCCCTGCACCTCTCCCCATATGAGAACACTTGCCACACATGTGCATGTGTATTCTTGTGGCGCGCAATATCCCCACCTCCAATGATCCCCAGTTTAACAGGAAGTCACAGGAGGCCTGATGAATAGCATCAGGGTAACTCATCCCACATGAAGACACGTGAGATCACACCGAGCCCCATGGAGTTGATGATACCTGCTGTTTATCAGGCTGCAGCTTTAGTAATGGAGATCACTTAAGTTTAATTTGTGTGAGTCATTAGTGCTAAACTTCAACAGCTTCAACATGTTTCTTTTCAGTGTGTTATAATAACATAGCTTTCTTTATTTAACCGTGGTTATGTCTCAGCATGTTTTTTCTTGGCACAGGTACATAAAAACTAAACATTAAGCAATCCCTGCCCCTGGGATTAATAAAGTATTTTGTTATTAGACTGTAAGAGACAGGGTTCAAAATTCACAACTGCAGGATTATACAGTACTGTCAGCTGAACAGTACTAGCTTCAACTTACAAAATGTCATCCATCCATTTTGTGCTGCTGGGTCCAGGCCAAAAGGGCAGCAGTCTAAGCAGAACTGTCCAGACCCCCTCTACTCAGCCGGCCACCTACTCCAGCTCTTCCAGGGGTACACAGAGGCATTCCCAAGCAAGATGAGAAGTGTAATCTCTCCAGCGTGTCTTGGGTTTGCCCTGAAGCCTCCCCTCAGTAAGACATGTCCCTAACACCTCACTTAGGAGGAGGTTGTTTAGGCGTCCTAGGCAGGTGCCTGAACAACCTCAACTGGCTCCTTTCAATGTGGAGGAGTAACAGCTCAAATCTGGGTCCCTCCCAAATGATCTCTAAGGGAGAGCCGAGCCATCCTTCGGAGGAAACTACTTTCAGCTGATTACAAAATGCATTTATAACAAACAGTCTTTATTTCACTGTAAAGAAAGAGATGAAATGTGGGAAAAGGGGAATGAACTGTAGCAAATCGCCAGCTAGCTGTATGTCACATCAGGCTGACATTTACCAATTACCACATGATATGTGCCCAAACCACTTTGTTATTCTGTCACAGACTTGTCCATTTAATTTCTATCTGCACTGATAATTACTGCAACACTACCAAGTAAAGATAACATGTAATGATGATCCGACCTGACTAAAGGAAGTATATCAAGTCTTTATAAAAATATTGATTGAAAAAACATAATACCTGTTAACTAACTAATTTTCCTATGAACTTCAAATGTACATACATAATTCTGCATTTAAAAGAAAACCTGTAAATCTCTTAAAATCTTTTGCCAGGCAAGTTTAAGACAATGATCAGAAGTGGAACATCACCACCTTGTGGCCACTGAGAAACCAGCTCCTTTTAAAAATCCTGACCTCCCACATAGCATGTCTTGAAACAGGATACAGTGACAAATCAAATTTAAATTAAGTGAACCAGACATCCCATAGGTGCAGATCAGCTCTTCAGCCACGATCAACAAAAAGCAAAACATCGACCTTTAAAAAAAAAAAAAAAAAATTTGGGAATTTATGGCTAAAATATATTTTCTAACCAGCTTCCAAACTGCTCTTCAGTGCAGTAAATTTAAGAAGCTCCTCTTTTCCTAGTCCGCAGAATCCCAGAGGAATTTGAAGCATTTGGGGCACAGACTACAAAGACCTATACTTCAAGCTCTCTTTACAGCAGGACCTCTTCCAACTCTAGCCACTGAAGCTGAGAGAGATGTATTTGTGTTACTGAGCAGTAAAAGACAGCACTGTTTAGAACATATACACAAAAGTCAACTTGTTTAGTTTGTGAGCATATCTATTAATAACATATGTAGGTAGTGATTGTTTTTAACAGACAATAGTAAAGAACCAGAGAACTTTGTTTATATAAGAACAGTGAAGACAGAGAAAGAAGGCAGAACTGAGGTCATGTGGTCACAGTGTTTACCATTTCTAGACATCATGACACTCAACTGCTCTGGAACTGATTTAATTTATTTTCACCACATGGCAGATTGTCTGTGTAAGGCCTGGAGACTAATCTTCATTTAATTCAAAGTTTTGCAGTCATAAGATGTCTTAGAAATCATTTTCAGTCAGCTACACTAAAAAGCAGCTCCCTCTTCATGTCACTGGAACAGCAATGATACTTTTCAGTACTACAAGGGAGGCTGTTTAACAACTATACACCATAAAAGACTTTCCTACAAGTCCCAGGCACCTCCTTCTTGCATGTCAGTGTCTATTCTGTGCTGCCAGCCCCCCCAGACCCTCTTCCACATAGCAAACATAGTTTCCCTCATCTATCCAGCCAGCCAGCCATGGCAACTTGTAATGCTGCCCACATGAAAATTGTCTGACAGTAAGCTTTGGTGCCAGACCTGCTGGGAGGGAAAAAAATAAAAAAAAGTGTCCGAAGTTTAAATATAGAGCAGTGGTGCAGACTCACCCTGAGGACCCTGTTGGCTGTAATAACAGGAGGCTCATCGTTGACAGCTGTAACCTGGATGTGCACCGTCTGAGCAGCACTCTGCTTCCTTAGGCTCGTGTCATTGGCCACTAAAGTGAAATTGTCAGCTAAGGTTTCGCTGCCATCGTGGACGTAGTAAATGAATTCATGCTCCACCTGGTTAATGTTCATTGAAAGGATAAGGGAGACTGGAACTACAAAGGGTAATTCAAAACACAGCAGTATGCAACACTTCATTATGACTCTCAGGTCACTATAATCTCCTACTATTCTGAGACAGGACGTACATATAATGAAATATTTTAAACCTTTTGGAAAATAGCTAAAGACATCGCAAAAAGATAACAAGATGAAGATACCAACTGTGCAAAAAAGTGGTCTAGCCAGTCTAAAGCTGTTTTTTTCTTTAATGTTTTAATTTGTGTTACATATACAATAAACAAGCATGCAGATTAGGGTATATGATGGCTTAATGTTAATAATAATTTCTGCAATAATAATCAGTCAGATTAATTATCTATTATTCAAAGGATGCATCCTCCTAGCCAATGACAATAAAAATAGTACTGCCAGACTAAATGAAAGTAGTTAGCATCCACCCAACTGCCAGTCTATCGCCATTTTCTGTGGTAACAGTAAAAGTGTTTGTCACAATATCTCACCTGCCTCCTGGTGAAAGTGGTTATGGGCACACCAGGATGTCGAGAGTACTCAATGTGACCATGCTGTGGGGGCTCAGTCAAACTATAAAAGAAGCTGATTCCTGAAAAGTGACGGTTGGTGACTTTGAGCAGATCCTGCGTCAGTGCCTTGGACGCACCTTCGTTCAGTGTGAAATTGGAGACTTCAAGTGGGATGAGCAGTGGGATGATGTCAACAGAAATTTTAATGTTACTGACATCAGTGACCCCGTTGGTGGCGTCAAGAATGAAGGTGTCGCTGACTTTGTTTGGCTCCACCTGCACATACTGGATGTTACCACTGTTGACGTCATTTTGGGTAAATGTGTTGACAGGGGACTGTTGGGTTCCAATGTAGCGCTCCTCCACTTCGACAAACCGCCTGAGAAAGCCATGAGATGGGGGGAGCTTTACTGTGAACACAATCTCAGATGGCAGGTTGTCCTCATGGGTGACCTGCAACAATCAGAAAACATTTGGTGGTTAAATCTGAAATGTCCCAAGCATCACTAAGGTTTAGTTTTCATGCAATTCTCAAAATAAGTTGGCATCATAGTGAAATGTAAAAACAAAATGTTTCTATTCTTTCACCAGCATTAAGAGACAACAGTAAGAGTACTTGTTCATGGTGATACTGCTCTTTAATTTCAATTAGTTATTTCCCTCATTTATCTGAAAAATGAAGTCATCCCTCCATAAGGACGGAAAGCCCTCAACCTGAATATTTAAAATAATCATTATTTAAAAATATAAACTAGAAAAATCAATAACAATTACATTTTAATTTATAATTTAAACAACATGTAATTAATATTACTTCTGATCTCAAGTGTTCTTATAAATACTCACTTCAAGTTTAGTTTCATCAATCTTCACTGGTTTTCCCTCCTCCACCAGTAAAGTATCATGATGCTGCACAATGGGAGGTCTCTGATGACTTTCCAGGTAAACCTTCACATTGATTCTGCTTGTGAGCTGTAGACCTTTAGCTTCCACTGTTAAGTTGAAGTAGTCTGCCAGATGTTTGCTGCCGTTGTGTCGATATGAGATCAGCCTGTCCTTTAAGTCAACCTGTGTGAATGCCACCACTTTTGTTTTGTTGCGATAAAGACCTCCATACTTGGGACCCTTGTCTAACTTAAAGATGACTTCCTTGTCATCTCGGATGTCCAAATTTGACATTACACTAAAATTGCTAGTGGACAGTGGTACTGAATGTCCCTTCTGGACCAACAGGCCAGTGTTATTTTCAACCATCAAAAAAGGGCCATGTGCACTGATGTCTAAAAGGCCTGACACAAAATGTTTTCCATCTGAGACAAAAAGCACAAACCTGCCAGTGCTCACACCTTTGTGAATGAACAACACTCGGTTTTCTTCCAAATCCTTCTGTCGAAACTGGAACAGCCGATGAGTAGTGTCATTTACTAGCACGAGATCTCCCACCGGGATTCCACGTCGAGTGTAAACCAATTGGCCGTCATCAAAGTCAGAGTCACCGTCTTGATATCGCAAATCTTCTATAGTGAGTAACCTCTGTCCATCCCTTACCACATGGAAAACTTTATCAATAACACGTACCGGCTTTTGGTCATTCAATAGCTGAATGGATATATTAAAAATTCCTTCCTTGGAACCAATTTCATCTTCTGCAATAAAAGATTTAAACCCTCGGGTGGTGGAAGCTATGAAAATAAATTCATCGTGAGTTGTTTCACTGTCATCATGGATGTACATTATCCGTTCCTCTAAAATATCTTTATTACTAAATGTTAAGATGTTGTCATAGCTAGCATTAGAATTTGACTGACTAATACGGGCTAGTTTTCCATGTTTGGGGCTGTTTATAACAGTGTAGAAGATTTCCTGTGAACTCAAGGTCTCTGCAAAGAGGTCATCTTTGGTGATGAGCTTACTTTCTCCCTCCTGAAGTAAGAGACCTTCATTTCTCATAAACACGCTGTTAACATCAGCTTTAATAGAAAACTGAAAATCGTAATTTTGTGACTGAGCATGTTTGGAAACCAGATGAAATTTGAACCTGTCAGTTGTATCTTTGTAAGGTCTGTCAACTAGCTCATAATGCACTTTCAGATCTGTTACATCTCTTTGGCTAAAGGTAGAGTTCTTCTTTAAGACTGTGGTGTTGAGAAGGAGTTTCCCTTTCTTTGGTGTAGTGAGAACCCGGAAATATAGGTCTTCTTCTGAGAGAACCACACCTTCAGCTGTGGCAAAAAGACACTCTGAGTTTAGTGTCACTTTCCTCGCTTTATCCAAGTCTATCATAATATTTCTCACCAAGTAGTACTTAACCCACTTCACAGTGATTGGGAACAGGATTTCAGTGGTTTCCCTTGCAGCCACATTAACTTTACACTTAAAGTAATCAGTGGCATTAGAGGTCTGGATGTCTTGAAAAGTGCTAACATACCTCAGGCGCTCTTTTTCTAAAAGCCGTTGCGAAAACGAGTCAGTATGCCTCCATTCACCACTTGAGTGAAGTCTCTGGAGTTCTCCATACTGAGGTGGTTCAATGATATCATACCGAATGTCCACAACCTGCCTCACAGCATTGGTTTGCACAGCCAACTGCTTTGTACCAATGATAGCTATTTCTCCTTGAATGATCTCAAGGCCTGTGTTGTTGGCAATCTTATACTCCAGTGCCACAGCCATCACTCTTAAAACTACTGTGTTGCTGACCTTTTCCCCATCACTAACTCTTAGAACGATTCTTGAGTTTCGAACCCCTGTGTGAACGTAGTACACCCTCAGTTCCTCCAAGTCCATATATGAAAATGAGGTCACTGCCTTGCCAGGGTTGCTTTCAATTTCCAAATATCCTGCATCAGCATTCAAGTTCCCAAGTACAGAGAAGTAGAGGTCTGTGTAGTTGCTGTCAATGTCTTTTGCCATCAAAACATCTGTGGTGAGGCGCTTCTTTGAATTCTCCAGCAAAACAAAGAGATTCCCTTCAGGGAGACTCAATTCAGGTGGATCATTGGTGGGTGTCACTGAAATACTGAAGCGGTACAGTTTATTGCCCTTGAGATAATCAGGAACTTGCTTTCGACTACTACAAAAAATTGAAAACATGAAAAAGTCATCTGGTTCCTCAGAGCCTCCATGGATGTACATCACTCGCCCATGCCAAAGGTCCAACATGCTGAAAGTATATTCCTCTTGATCCTGATCAACATCAAGCCTTATTTGACCTTTAACTGGTTGCTCCTTGATGAGAAACATGATTTGAGACTGACGAATGCCAAGTTTCTTGAAGTCTAAGAGAACCTTGATGTGTTTGGCTTCAAGAGATGCTCTCCCACCCTCTTGGACTACAAGGTTTTTAAGCTGCACAAAATTTAAGCCATACTTTCTGTCCAAGCCCCATGCAAGAGTGGACATGTAAAGTGATGGCGTTGGTGTTACCAAGTGAAAAAGAGATCCTGGAGTATTTGTTGGACTTATAGCAGTAGGTGGTTCTGGTTCTTTCTCTGGCTCACAGCCAACTGAAATATCTTTTGTGATCACAGCATTGGAGACACCCATCTTCACTCTGTTTACTTTAATGTTTTTTAGACATCCTTTGAAAGAACCTCCTCTTATGCGCTTTCCAGAGACAGAGACAAGCCCCACTTTTCTGACTTCTGATCTTGTGCCATCATCGATACCTCCAACAAAAAGATAACCCTTAAGCTGAAGCGCCTTTGGACGAGAGATAATCCCAATTTTCACCATCTCTCCATCAACAGCTAGTTCAAGGCTTCTGGAGTTGAAATTCAACTTGATAGAATGCCATTTTCTGTCATTGATGACTGTGAGCGAGCGAAGCTCTGTTTTGGTTCCACCTTTTCCAACAACAGCCACTGGCAAACCTTCCTGAATCTCCAGAGCTACAAAATTCCCCTCTCTGGCAGAACTGTAGAGGATAATTCCCTCTTTAGCAGAAGTGTGCACAACACACTCAAATATAGCTTCTTGCTGAGTATTCCAGGTTGGAAGAGAAATGTAAGCCCTTGAGCTGAAAAAGCTGATAGGGTCCTCCTCAGATGCAAAGAATTGGGGACTGCAGCCTAAAGACACTTCATAGACATTCTTGTATCCAGTATATGGTCTCAGTGATGATAGTAAGTCATGTTTGTTGAAGAACACTTCGTCCATGCAGCCTCGAAAGCCGAGCAGGTCTCTGGGCAGGTAAGGTCTGTCCAAGCCTCCTGATCCTCCAACAAAGAGACCATCTAAAATGTCAAGTTTATAATGGGACCCTGGCATCCTTAGAATAGTGTGTGAGTTTGAGTCAACAGTCAGAGTGATGTTGAGCTGCATATGATGGACCTCCACATGGTGCCAAGCCAGATCGTTGAGTTGGGTCCCTCGCTCTGATTCTAACACCTGCTCTCCCGAACTGAGATCCAGTTTCAGCTGAGAGAAGAAATAAAAGAACCGGATTACAAAAACAAGGTATTTTACTGGAGTATATTGCAGCTGCACATAGTGACTGAAGAAGCAAATTAGTTAAATTTAGGTTTGTTATTAAATACTTCTTTTTCTGGATGTCCCAGATTAAATAATACTGTACTCATTGATAGCAATGTTAGTAATATAGCTCTAGGAAGGGCACGTATGCTGGATGGGCTGCCATGGTACAGTCATTCATGGTCCCCAAAGGCTGAAGCCAGCCTACTTTGGTGACTTTGAAGATCCGTTAACTTTCCGCTGTTTGTTTAGTGACGCTTCTCAACATTTACTGCATGAACCGTCACTATCATGACATATCTACAATACAGAGAGTATGAGGCCTTTTGATTTGATCCACCAACTTTAGTACACTGTGTATAGACACTGCTGGTTCTTAAAAGGAGAATCCTGACAAATTTAGCCACAGCGAGTATACTTTGACACCTTGAACACCATCAGAAGTTTGACAGAAATTAAACAGACATTCATGAGGAACTGAACTCTTCATCTAGTAGTGCTAAACCACTTCTGTGACCAAGTACAGCTTCACAGACCTCTTTACTTTACTACAACTTCAGTTTGGTTTTTTTAACTATATTGTTTAGTATGAAATAATTATGGTAAAATATTATGATACAACCAAAATATTTATACTGTATTTCACATGCAAAATGTGAATTCTTAAATCATTTTCACTGGATGAGACAAAATAATTGTCCGTATAACATAATATTATGACTCATAAAGATTTAATGATCAACTGCAGATGCTATGAATCCAGAAAGGGAGAGAGGATTTAGCCTGCTTATATTCCATGATGTCACCTGTTATTACAGCAGTGAGCTTTGTTATTCAAAGGAGGAAGAGAACTATTATCATTTCTGCCTACAGCTATGTCCTCAGAGAATCACTTCACCTTCTCAAAATAATGCACCATTTAGACGAGATGCTTGTCAAGACTTGCTGTTGAATCGCCACTATTCATGCACGGGTTTCCGGGGAGCGACTCTCATGTCTGACTCATGCGGAATGAGACCCCAAGCTAGAGGAAAACTTGCACGATGGAACAAAAAATGTAAAATGGTGACCAGTGCTAGTTTATGAACGGGGAAGTGCAGTTCAGTCCTCGTGCTCACTGAGGTACAACACTGCAACACAGTTGTCAGTGTGATTCATTCCCAGCAGTGAAAGTCTAACACAAATAGATGCTTAGTCACAGGGATTTCTCTAGTTTGAAGCACAAAAGCTATAATACATATCAGAGGACATCCTATGTTTCATAAGTATATGACTGCTTAATAAAAAAAGGCTTTCAACAATACATCTGCACATTTTATATTATGTTGATTTAACCTGAGAGTGCTGCTCACAGGATGCATTAGAAGCTGTCTTGAATTGACACCTTTAAATTTCCCTGCACAAACTGTGACAAATTACACAATTCCTGAGTCCTGAGAAACTTTTTTATAAATATGAAATACATCTCCAAAGGTGGCATTGAATGTTACATTTACAGCCTGATAAGTGCTAGTCTTTTTACTACAGTTTCAATTTAATGTGACATTACTGTTGAAACATATCATACCTCATTTTTTCTACTCTAGTAACTGAAGCTTGTTCGACCAAGAAATGCAGTACCCTGGGAAACTCTGGAATATTCATCATTAAAAAATGATGATCCATTTTCTTATAATGAATCAACAATATGAAGGTGACAGGTAGATGTCTGAATACTTAGCATGGTTAAAATACTGGTGATGCTGAGTTACAAACTCCACTTTTTTAGGTTTTACAAAATGCAATAAAAATAAAAATCTGTGATATGTTAATTCACGTGAATTGTAAAACTGAGAAGTACCAAGCAAAGATTTTTAGTAGTTTTACTGATCAACTTCATTGTGTTTTGTAAATATACACAATTTTAGAATTTGATTTCTGCAACACACTCACCAAAGCTGAGACAGAGGCATGTTTAATGCTGTGTTACATCACCTTTCCTTTTAATAACACCCACTTTTTTTGCAACTGAAAATTTTGTCTATTCTAGCTTGATATAACGCTTTAGTTCCTTTACAGTCCATGGTCCATTGTCTGATTCTCCTCTTCATGATATGCCATACATTTTCAAAAGGAGATGGATCTGAACTGGCAGCAGGCCAGTAAAGCACATGCAGTCTATCTACGCAGCCACGCTGCTGTAGCCATTCAGAATGTGGTTTGGCATTGTCCTGCTGGAATAAGCACTGGTGTCCTGGGAAGGACATGTGATGGGATTAAGGACTTAATTAAGGACTTGAAGGGAGCATATAACTCTCTAAAATCCTAATATATGTCTAAGAGTCAATGGTACCTTCAAATACATTGCAACTCAGCTATGCTACGGAGGCTGATGCATCCTTATATCATTACAGATGCTGGCTTTTGCACCTTTCACTGATAACAATCTGGATGGCTGTTTTCATCTTTGGCATCTTTGGAGAACTTGATACCCAAGCTGAACTGTGGACTCAGATGACCAAAGCACATGGTTCCACAGTGTTTCAGTCCATCTGAGAAGAGCTCAGGCTTGGCTTCCTCCTTGTATAATACATTTTCAAGTTGCAATTCTGGATGCAGCAATGAACTCTGTTAATTGACAGTGGTTGAGAGGTGACTTTGTCACAGTAGTATGATGGTTTCTTAGGCAGTGATGACTGAGGGCTCAAAGACCACATGCATGCAACAGTGGTTTCCGATCTTGCCCTTCAGGCACTGAGAAGTCTCCAAATTCTCTGAAACTTTTCACAATAATATGCAGTGCAGTTGTTGAAAGACCAAAATGCTTTACAATCTTGTGTTATGAAATGTTCCTTTTGAACTGACTAACAATTCCTTTTTAAAATATGGCACAAAGGGGTGAGCCACGACCCATCCTTGCTGACAAAGACTGAACATTTGATGGATGCTACTTTTATACCCAATCATGAAACTTCACCCGCTCCCAATTAGCTTGCTTAATGTGGAGCTTTCTAAACTGGTGATACTGAAAATTCTGTGCACTCTTCAATTTTATCTTAACTCTGTCCCAATTTTTGTTGCAGCCATTAAATTCTAAATTTGTATACAGTACAATTACAAAATGCAATTAAGTTGGTCAACGAAACTATTGAAAATTTTATTTTTCTGTCAGTTAAATGAAGGTTCACATGAATTACTATATCACAGATTTTTTTTTTTTATTAGAAGTAAGGAGTCACCACAGCAGATGAATTTGCATAAGTAATTAGGCACAGGTTTTATACTGGATGACCTTCTTGCATTTTGGAAAATATCCCAACCTTTCTGGAAATTGGGAACTTTTAATATGAGCATCTACCACTGTAACAGATGTGTCTTTCACTGTCATCCAGACTCTAAATCGGAGTTTGAATAAATAATCTGTCAATGATCTCATACCAATAACAATCCATCATCATCTCCTAGTTTCCCCAGTAACAAGAAGTGACTTGTATGGCATTAAGACTCAGCTCACACCAGGCAGGCTTGTCAGCTTGTGTTAATGTGTTTAGAAACTGACACTGTCAATGGAGACTGAGCCATAACTAATAGTGACCAGTGCTTGTATGTCCATAAGGCGCGTGCATGTAGTCAAGCACAAAAAAAAAGTGATTTGTATCTATGTACATATGTATATGTGCATGTGTGCGGGCATGCATGTGAAATTATATGCCTGAGCACATATGCTCATGTGCTGGGGCCATGGATGTACCCACCTGCAGGCGACCAGCATAGAGCTGTAGTAGAAAGTAGCTGGTCTGTCCAGCGGCGAGAAACAGCAGGCCATTTGTGCTTGAGGTTCTGAAGCGAATGTGGAGCACGTTACGGTCGGACGACTCTCTTGCCTTGAGCTGTACAAATCCGTCACCATAGAAAGAAGCTATAAGAGAGAAAGACTTGTTAAAATAAAGAAACAGAGACTTAAAATAAGAGTACATGTGCTGAAACTTGGTAATTTTTGAGGTTACATCACAATTATTTAAACTGAGCTGTGCGAGAGAGAACTGGGACAGAAAGTACAGTAGCAATGACTACAACAAATAGAACAAGTCAAGTCAAGCATTGTGGTCTTAATATAGCCAACATGTGACATTTAGATAGAAAAGCCAGGGTAATTATCATCGTGGTTGTTCTTTGCAAGTGAGCTGTGTGTGTGTAAGTAGGAAGCACACACACAGAGCTTTGCACCACACACTGCATAAATTATACCTCACCTGATTTCAAAGAATGCTTATTAGATTCTTTGGAGTTTAGGCTTCATGGTGGGCCAGTCATACTTAAAAGACTCAACCATGATGCTTTCCATGCGTTCAAGGACAACAAGAGGACAATTATTACAGATTTAAAGCTTTACCTATAGAGTAACAGCCACTTTCAAGATGAAACAAAACTCAAGCCTGTGTGGCAGAATTGCAGGTTTACATATCTGCTCATTCATAGCTTCAGGAGAAAGTTGTTCATGCTCTTTCCAAAATGTTTAGGAATTACATATGTTGACTTTAATGCCGTAACAACAGTATACAAACTGAGACAGTGGATGTGGAGGTTGCTCACACGGAGTCAGTCATGTTAGGGCCTGCCCTGCCCTGACAGGAACCTTCAACCTAAACATGAAAGGCTCTGACGTCCCCACATTGTCTGTGGCCCCATGTTCTAGAAACAGCGTGGCGGATGGACCCAGCTGTTTCTTCTACATCACCTCCCTGCCATTTCACATCACCCTGTAATCTGGGTTAACATGCTCTGAAGCGTTTTTGTCAGAACCTCCATGCCCAGGCACCACCAGTTCAGTTTTTAATGAACTCCGGAGCTACTTGCATATTCAAAGGTTAACAAACAGTTTTGCCTCTGTGAAGATGCATGCCCATTTGACATTTTTGTGCCTGCTGCTAATGAGCTAAAATGCTGAGTGGAGGGAACTAGATAAAGTTAATGTGTGTTCATGTACTACTCCCACTCCTAAAAGGGTTAATGCACTAATGTATAAATTGATTAACTAGATCCAATCTGTATGGATCTGTATAGCATTAAGCAAGTAGACCAGTAAAGCATGGAAATAAGCCCTTAAGGTATATTAAGACCCAATAATTAATCAGTAACTAATGAAAGGGAAAGACATTATAAACAGACAATAAAATAAAAGTTGTTCTGTATGACTGAGATGGAATCTTGACAAATAGGTTTTTCTTTTTCTAGACTAAAATGTCAAGAGAGCATGCCTTTGCATTATTTAAAAATTATATACATATATTTCTTTGTGCGTATTTTGTTACACTCTCAAAAGCCAACTGTTATTTACTCCCAGAAAATACAATCTATAATTACAGTCTGTGATCTCTTGAGAGGCATCTATTTTCAGTGACTATTGCCATTTTTTCAAGCAACAAATAAATCTTCTTGTTAACAAAAACAATGTCAAAAAACATTTCAGAATCACAGACTTAGACAAAGAAACTGCTAAGATTCTCACTAATGAGAAACTGAAGCAAAAAAATTGACTTTTCTTCAACATATTAAACAAAATAATTATTTCAGTACTGATCTAATTCAAACCTATAAGACAAAATCTGAATGTAAATCAGCTTTCTTTCATTCATAGTTACCTGACATGGCTTCCTTCTCATATCTTGTAGTTTTGGTGCATATGTACACATGGTTTTGTAGTACTTAGAAATAACTTTAAGGCTCTAAACTCCAGCTGAATTATCACATACAGATACAGAAAATTTAAAAAATCTTAATGTCCTTGAAATCATATATAATTTGGGTTTGGTTATCCACATCTAATTATTATTATTATTATTATTATTATTATTATTATTATATCATTTAGATGTATTTTTAATGGCTTTTCCTTATGTCTGAAATTAAAATAACTGGCCAGTAACTGACCTGTTATGAATCCAGTTTAGGTGTAATGAGTGTTAAATTTTTAAATGAACCTTGAAATAAACAAAACTGATGGGACCAAAGGCATCCAGCATTGCTTATCCCCAATGTGACCCTGACAGAGACTGACTTCATTTATTTGTCCTTCCTCATTTATCTCACTGGTTCTGTCTACATAACAAGGATTGAGCACTTCCCAAAACTGTTCAAGAGGAATGCACTAACATTTTTCCCTTAAATTCATAAGGATAGACAAGCATGCTCAACTGCATTTCAGCGTCATCACAAAGACATTCAAATCATATGACTGAAAGTCATGTTTGGTTAAAACATATAGGTCCTGAACTCCCCATCCCTCCTTCTCTCCGCTAGCCTGTAAGGAAGTGGATTCTTGGACAGATGAAGAGTGATTGCAAAACGGTAAACAAGCATAAAGGGCATTTTTAATTTTTTTTTTTAATTTTGACAGCATGTTAATTAAAGAGCACAGAAAACTAGTCAGAAAACAATACCCACCTGGTAATTTGCCTTCAAAAGCAGAAACAGAAGGTGTTTAAATGTTGCTCTGTAATCTACATTTCAGCAGGGTTAGCTTTTGTGCATTCAGGACATTTTTTTTGTGGGATTTCACAAACTGCTCTTCGAGCAACAAAACCATCGAACACCTCACAGTTAATTTGAAGGGCAATAGCAGTGCTTGTCACTGCCTGTGTGCTCAGTTTATACCACAAATCAGAAATGCAATTTGACTGAGGTGCCTCTTTGGGTTTTTTTTTTGTTGACTGTCTTGGCACTCTGTTGCTGATGCTCTCTTCATAATAAAAAGGGAGTACAGATGACGAAAACATCCAGAAATGCATCGCAGTAAAGCAATATATACAATAGTAATTTGCAATGAAGGGTATGGTAAGCGTGAGTCACTCTGAAATAATTCCTGGAGGCACAGCCTAGATGAACTCTGAATTTAGATGACACATGTCCAGGGTCAAATCACCCAAAAAGGGCTTACAGAATGCTCACATGGAAATAGTGTACAGCTAAGCTGGAAATAATACTTCAACCTTTTAGGTCTCTCAGTGCAGCAACAACTGCCCATTTCTTTGAATTTAATGGAGTGTGCTACTGTCACAGTCTGATAGTTCTTCCACTGCAGTGGGCATCACAGTCCTATTTCTGCTGCTGCTGTCTATGATCATGTAAGCGTACAGTGGGTGTCCATGCATGCACAGATTATTATAAATAATTTAAATAAGACAAACTCTGAGGTTTTCAGCTCATTTGTGTTTAAAAGACAGAACGAGTCTCTGTTCCTGCTGGAAGGAATCGTGACACCGCAGCTAAAACACCCACCAGCCTGTCCTCATTCACATCCTATTCAAGCCTGTTACTCTGAGGTCAACGTTTGGGGAATGTGCAGCAGAGCAGCCCAGAAGTAGCACTGTAGCGTCTCAAAGGCAGCAAAACAACAGGTGAAAGTTGCTGTTTCACTCCAAGCGGTATTTATAAAGAGTCGAGCTACAAACAGCAGGAGACGCTCTTCAAAGTTAGCTAATACACGGATATAACTTCAGTATGTACGGTCTGCCGCTGAGTAAGTTCAACTCTGATGTCTGCAGGGAAAAAAAAAAACATCAGCGAAGTTGCCGTTGTTTTACCTCCGGACGCCAAACGGACCAGGAGCGACCACCAAAGCAGAGCGCGGAGCCACAACTTCTCCTGGCTGTGTTTCCCACAGGAGTCCATCTTCCTCGCCTCGGTGAGAACACTAATGTCTGGCGGACTGTGGAGTCACATATTTACAGGCTGCTTCCCCACTCCTTCAAGCTTCGCTAACGTCAAAACACGGCAGCAAAAAGCTGGTCGTGGACAGAAACTGTGCGCGTGCAGCTCTGTCCGCTGCAGACCCCCGGACTGATGTGCCCACGGACCCCCCCCTGCCAAACTCCGCCTGTCTGCGTCCAATTTCAAAATAAAAGCCGGCAGAGGGGCAAACACTGCAGGGTTTTGAACAGCACTGTGTGAGACTGTACATGTAAATAGGATCAAAGTTAAGTTGATTTAACTAGTAACTCGATTGAGATTAAAGTGTGACATGTCAGGAAAGCCTGAATATGAAAATGTTTGGACCTATTGGGACTAAATCAAGATTTAGAATCATTATTAACAGGGGCGATTCTAAACCAGCCACAGGGGCCCACAAGCCTGTGTAGTCCTAGTGCCGGTCCCAAGCCCGGGTAAATGGTGAGGGTTGCATCAGGAAGGGCATCCGGCGTAAAAACTTTGCCAAATCAAATATGCGGATTCATAACACGACTTCCATACCGGATCGGTCGTGGCCCGGGTTAACAACGACTGCCTCCGGTGCCGTTAGCCAACAGGGTGCCGGTGGAAACTATGCTACTGTTGGCCGAAGACCAAGGAGGGGGAGAGGGGGAAAGTGTGTTAGGAGGCAGAGAGAGAGAAGGAAAGGTAGGAGGGTGGAGGTGAGAGTAGGGACTTTAAATGTAGGGACTATGACTGGTAAA
>VUQH01009992.1:5714-33197 GCA_015106775.1 Etroplus canarensis
CATCTCATTTCTGTCCAAAACTAATCCATGTCACCAAGGAACTTTCCGTCTCTTTTGAACAGTTTTCTCTCCCTTAGTCTCTTTTTGTGGTGTTGTCCTTTGAGCACATCACTATGAGAGGAGGCAGCTGTTGGTTTTGTTCATGGGAGGTCGTTTGTTGCTGTCCTTGGGGAAGGTTTCTCGCCTCCGGCTTAGTGCTGGACTAAGCCGACTTGGTAGGTTGGCTTGCTGGAGCAGCTCCCTGAACGCTTCCAGCACATTGATGTTGTCTTTGGCAGAAGACTCCAGGAAACTGTGGTTCCAGTCCATCTCCACAGTGGAAAGCACATCCTTGCTGGATACCTGTCGCTCGTCATGCCGGTCAATCTTGTTGCCTATCACCACAATCGGTGTGTATTTGTCCTCTTTGACCTCAAGGATCTCATCTCGCAGACGCTTGACCGCCTCCAGAGATTCCGGGTCATCCACGGCATAGACCAGAGCAAAGGCATCACTGTTCTGGATGGAGAGCCTGCGCATTGCAGGGAAGGAGTAGCTGCCACTGGTGTCCATGATGTTGATACTGACTTTGACACCCCCCACTTCATATTCTTTCCTGTGGAGTTCCTCCACCGTGCGCCGGTGCTTTGGCTCAAAGGTGTCTTTGAGGAAGCGTTGGATGAGGGCAGTCTTCCCCACACCACCTGCTCCCAAAAACACCAGACGCACCTCTGTCTTCTCTTTCACTTCAAAAGACATGTCAATTTTTTGGTAACTTTCTTTATTCTTCTCTCCTGTGGCTGCGGATCCTCAGCCTAAAAACTGTTATGATGGCAGTAAAAGAGAGAGGGAAGTAGTTGTGCTGAAGAGGCAGAGTGCATGTGAATCTGCCTGTAAAGCTGCGCTCCTTATTTATTTACACACATTACCTGCCCCTTTCTGCTTCCAGCCAATCAGCAGAGAGCAGTGTCTCCATATTTAACCTAAAGCAGCCAATCAGAGATGCATGTAAGTCAAGTAGAGTAAGAGAAGAGGAGGTGATAGAAGGGATTTCACTGAGTCTTTGTGTGGGGTGCAGAAAGCATTCATCACTGCTGCCTGAGCCAACATCAACAAACACAAAAAGCTCAGTTTACCTGAGAAATAACGTCTTGATTTGTAGCAATATATTGATTGGGTCCATTTTTACAGTTGTGACAAGGGAAAAGGTAATTCATCCTTCTCATTTTTTGCTCAGAATTCATGCTTAAAGTTTAATTTAAACTATAGAGTTTAATATAAAACTGTGCAAACTCACAAGGATTTTGTGTTAAGCGTTTTAAAATGTAGTTGCTACAGCACCAGAACCAGGGGAAATTTTTAAATCTTTGAGCTGCTTCATTTAGCCAAAATAAATAACAACAAAAAAAGAGCATTGAGACAGTTCAGGCAGACCACGAAGCCAATATCAGCTACAGTCCTGAGAGACCAGCGGATAGACTGGCATTCTATTGGTGGGTCTCATATAAGGCATGCTTTTAAAGGTATTTAAGCTGCTTTAGCCTGACAACACTTTGTGAGTGTTTTCAAACCACTATGCAACTCGCCTTAGCCCAAGTTTGTTTTTTTAAGTTTGTGTCTGACTTATTTAAAGTCATTAGTGTAAAGCAATGCATTAGTGCATGGTAAGATGTGAAAGGCATGACGTGTGTGGAAAATCAAACAAAACAAGAACATGAACTCAAGGAAGTGAATAAGGAGTATGGCATGCAGACGGCTCAGGCACCACCACAGGAACGGTGCAAAGTGGCAGCACCAAACTAGAACCTTGGGAGACAGAGTTTAAATAATCTTGCTGAACACTGGCCAGGTGCTCAGCATTATCTTCTAACCCACACAGGAACACCAAAGGCTTGGGACTGTAACGAGAGTGCTTTCCACAAACTTTTCCCTCAAGTTTGGAAGCATAGTATTGTCCAAAATATCTTGCTAAGCTGAAGCTTCACTAGAACTAATGGGCCCAGGCCAACCCCTGAAAAACAACCTCACAGCATTGTCCCTCCTCCACAACACTTAACAGTTCGCACAATACAGTCAGGCAGGTAACCTTCTCCTGGCATTCACCAAACTCAGACTACTCATCCATCAGACTACCAGACAGAGAACCATGATTTGTCACTTGACAGAACACATTTCCACTGTTCAAGAGTCCAGTGGAGGCATGCTTTACACCGCTCCATCAGACGCTTGACATTGTAGTTGGAGATGCAGCTGCTTGGCCATGGAAACTCATGCTGTGAAGCTTCCATCACACAGTTTGAGGAGGTTTGGGACTCTACAGTTACTGAGTCAGCAGAGTGTTGATAACTTTCATTCACTACCATCCTCAGTACTTAATGACCCCACTCTATAACTTTATGTGGTCTGAGTTACTGTGGTTCCTAAACTCTTCCACTTTGCAATATTACCACTTAGAGTTGGTTTTGGAAAATCTAAAAGAGAAGAAATTTCACAACTGACTTGTTGCAGTAGTGGCATCCTATTACAGTACCACATTCAAATTTCAGGAGCTCTTTAGAATGGCCCATTCTTCCACAAATGTTTGCAAAGGCAGACTACATGGCCAAGTGTGTGATTTTATACACCCGTGGCAATGGGACAAAATGAAACACCTGAATTCCATGAGTAAAAGGTGTGACCCAATACTTTTGTCTACATAGTGCATAAATAAAAATGCATAAGGATGCTTTTGATAATGATAGGGTGATGATTAGAAATCTGCCATTGACACCAAAACATGTCACACACAAGTTTTGTGCAAAATTTTTAACTAGATACTGATTTATTACAATAGATAGCTATCCATCTGTGTTTGTGTTGTCTCATATATTTGCAGCAGTGCTCAGCGGACCTTGTAGACAGGAAAAATATGCCAGTAATTTGCTGTTAATATCCCAAGCAAAAATGTTTTTAATTTCCAGAACACATAATTGTTGAATGTATAATTTTACTGTAATCACTTGACAAGCACAATTGTAAATCTGTACTGCACTCTGCATAAGAAAAATGTTATTTTATTTTAAACATTTTAAAATTTCTTATTTCATACAAAAATGTTAAAATGTTGTAACACAACATTCATGTTGCTGCTAAGATTTAAAAAGTAATCTCATTGGTAAGTTAAGTAAAAGTAAAACCAAACAGCAAACCCCATGATGTAGTTACCATAGTTCTTTACCTGACTTTCACTTGTTGCTAAGACACCATAGTATCAGTTACATGGGCTAGAAGCACTTTGTTCAGAAATGTGATCCTTAGCCTGTCATTCATTGCTGAGTCCAGCTGTTCACTGGAAATTGTTAATGAGCTGAAATGTGGTATATTGGCTAATTATTTAAATTAAAAAACACACTGAGACTGTTTCTCTTTTTAAATAAATTTCAGCTTGAATACATTTAATGTACATGCCCTGATGCTACTCCTGTTCATTAGTCAAGTTAGGTTTAGACTTTAGGATAGCTGTCTTGACCCATCCTGCATCTCCTCGCGAAAGATGAAATTTGTCTGAAATTGAAGCTCAAGTCCCCAAAGCCATCTCCATCTTGATCACTCGGGTTTTCCCTTCATTGAAGACAGAAGCCAAGTACCCTATATCTATCAATTTTCTTACAACTTTTCAATCTTATAAGTAAAAAAATTTGTTTTGGTCTTTATTGCTTAGTTTCTCTTTATAGCTTTATAAGAACACTTAATCGCAACCCAAAAAGGAATCATTTTGCAGGTGGTGGCCACAGCCCAATGTGCTCTCTTTATTCGATCTGAGTAATTTTCTCTGGTTTTGCATTTTGCGTGTCCTTGTCACTACTGATAGCTTGAAACGGTACGTGCAACCCATTCAGGTTGCACAGATAGTCCAGCTCCTCCATGATGGCACATCCATATGTACTGTCAAAAGAAGGTTTGCTGTGTCTTCCAGCACAGTGTCAAGAGTGTGGAGGAGATTCCAGGAGATGGGCCATTACATCAAGGTGGCTGGACAGGGCTGTAGAAGGGCATCAACCCAGCAACAGGACCAATATCTGTTCTTTTGGATAAGGCAGAACAGGAGGAGCACTGTCAGAGCCCTACAAAATGACCTCCAGCGGACTACTCGTGCATGTTTCTGACCAAAATGTCAGAAAAAGACTCCATGATGGTGCCATGAAGTCCTGACATCCTTTAGTGGGACCTGTGCTAGCAGCCCAGCACTGTGCAGCATTCACCTGAGAACCAGTGCTGGTGGAAACTATGCTACTGTTGGCTGAAGACAAAGGAGGACGTGCAGAGGGTTAGTGTGAGGGAGGAGAATGCAGTTGATAGGGTGGACGGAGGCAGATGATCCGCTGTGACCTCTGTCCCTTTTTCTTAGGTATTTGTCAATTTTTGTGCATGAATTACTCCCGAGGCATAGTGGTTTACATGTCTTACAAGCAAAAGGTCCCTGGTTCAATTCCAAGTGGGGACACAAGCCCCTCTCACCATGTAGGGTTGTGTCTGGATGGGCATCTGGCATAAAACCTCTGCCAAATTGCCAATCCACTATGGCGAATACCTTAAAGGGGAATACAAGGGAGCAGCTAAAGGTACTTTTGTTTCCTATATATGTTTTATCTTACTATATTGAAAACTTGAATAATTTTGATTTATAGAATCGTCACAAAGTCAAACTAGATATCTTTTTTAAACATCTGCTTTAGGCTTCTTGGATGTTAGATACTGATGTGAGACTAGCAGCAGGCTTTTTCTTCAGCTATGATGCAGTATTAAGCTGCTGGTCCCTTGAAGGTGTTGGCTTCAGCTGACTGTGACAATGGAAGGAACAAGCTGTTCTCTGAACACACAGTCTTTCATTTCAGGAAGCTATTCTTAGAAGTACAAAGTTTGCACTACATGCAGGAACTTGTAATGCAAACAAACAGTTTGTACTAATAGCTAATATGGGAGTGTAGGTTCAACAGGAGTGTGATTTTGTATAGTGAATAAAATAGATGGGAGCAATATTATAGAGGCTGACCTAGAAACCCTGCACCATGCTGTAAAGTCATCTGAACTTTAAAGCTGAGCTAAGTGGGCAATTTAAGCACTCTGTTCTTTGTTGGAGAGAATGAAGGCACACAAGATCTGCTTACTTTGTTTGCCTGGACTAAAAGTAAGGTCAACTGCAGCTATAAATCCCATTCAGTGTCTGTATATCCTCAATAACTAGACATCTGCATATGAATTTAGAAAATCTCAAGACAAGAGATAACATTTTTGGGGCTGGTAGCTTTCTGGCTTCCATTTGTAGCCCAAGTTATATTGACCAGTTACATTTAAGCAGGGTTTAGTTAAAAAAAAAAAAGATTCAAGTTGAGAGCACAAAAAGAGGGAACATATTTGCAAAACTGCAGTATTTGCCACAGATGTAGATTCTATTTGTTTCCCTCAGCAAAAATTGTATTTATCAAGTACTTTGTGACAAATGTATAACAGAAAACCATAATCAGCTGTGAGTATCTCATCCAACTCCACCATCTTAGCAAACTTGATTTTGTGGCAGATAAATCAGTTCTTTGCCTGTAGGTTCTGGTTAGTGGCCCTTGTTCTTGGATTGGAGCTCTTAAAGCCAACTGCAGTTCAAGATGGTGAAATCCGTCCGACCGTGAGACGAGACCCTCTACGGGTGTGTGTGTACCTTTCGGCTGCTCCCTTGTATTCTTTACCAAGGGGTCACCACAGCGAGTTAATCCACATTGGTAATTTGGCAGATGTTTTATGCCAGATGCCCTTCATGGTGAGAGGGGCTTGTGTCCCCACCTGGAATCACACCAGGGACCTTTTGCTTCAAAGGTGAATGCGCAAACCACTACGCTACCGGGGACAAGGGAAATAAGTTAAATAATATAGAGAACAACCGTAATAGCAGCATGGCCAGTAAGAGAGTTGGGATGAACAGGATGAGAGTGACTGGGACTAGCTCTATATTTTCAAAAATATTTTCAAAATAAGAGGGGAAATTCCAATTGTAAATTTTTTGGTTTTGTGTTTATATTTACACAGAAACTGTACAATTGCAATGGAAGACCACCACGCCTATCTCTTTGAGAATTTCCAGTTAAAACACTTTGACTTTGATACTCTGTCTCGTTATTGTTCATATGAACACATCCCCTGACAAAGATGTAACACAAGGGTCTGGGTGTTCAGACAGCCCCATCATCTGTCAAAAACACAAAACAGCTTGACATGTACTTAATGACCTGGCCAAAGGAGTGATGTGACAGGACATTTTTGATGGACACTTGGCCAATGTGACTGTTTTTATTTCTCTTAAAAGGAACACTTAAAAGGGACTACTTAAAACCCCTGCTTTAAGCCTAACATGGATGCAAATTAATTTTTTTATTATTTCAAGTCCCAAAATACACATATCATTATCTATGACAGGCTGAAACTTGAGGATAATCAGTTTCCTTTTTCTTTTTTTCTTCTCATATTTTTCTTAACTTATTCACTGAAGACATCTCTTTTCATTAATGCCAACAAGAAGAATATACCAGAAAACATACACCAACCCCTTATCGTTTCTCTTAATCCACCCTTTTCATTGAGTGGCTTTGAGATTTTAGAAAGAATGAGAGCACACATGGAAGGTGTGTTTTCAAGCCTCCTCCCTCCTAAGTTTGGCTGCAGGTTCTCTGATTGTCCTTTGACTCTGGAACACCATGACCTGGATAATGAAAGGTGCGGTGGTGCAGGGGGCAGAAACATCATGCCCAGTGGCAACTCATTTCCTGCCACATGTCGCTGTAGCAGTGGGTCTGCTCAGCATTTGAAGAAGTATTATTTGCAATAAGTTAAAAGACTCTCCATCTCCGTGTAAATTGTTTATCTACTAGAAATAAAACTGATTCAAACTAAACACTAGCCATTTGGTGCCTTTATCTATTTCCCCCTCTGAGTCATGTTATTTTGTTTCAGGTAGTTTAACATATTTTTCACATTTCATCATGTTATAAGAATTGAAGAAAGAACTGAGGCATTACAGGAACTCAGGGTCAGAGGCATTCATATAAACATATGGCACTTATTGTGACAATACAGACTCTTCACTACAGACTCTAGACTTTTCACATATGAGCACTTGTGCAGGAACACTTCAGAGTTTATTGCAATGGGTACCATTTTCGTGTTATTTTCCAATATGCTGGGTTATATTACATAAACTAGCCACTTCATTAAGTATATCTGCTCAACAGCCAATCACATTACAGTAACTGTGCATTCAGTCCTGTAGACATGGTCAAGACTACCTGTGGAAATTCAATTCGAGCATCAGAATGGAAAAGAAATATTGAAGTGACTTTGCATGTGGCATGCTTGTTGGTACCAGACAGGCCCACCAGTAGAAACTGCTGATCTGCTGGGATTTTCTTGCACATCCACCTCTTGGGTTTACAGAGAATAGTTTGGAAAAGAGAAATATCCAGTGAGTGGCAGTTCTCCAGGTGAAAATGTCTTGTTGATACCAGAGGTCAGAGAATGGCCAGACTGCTTTGAGCTGACAAGAACTCAAATAACCACTCTGTACAACCATAGTTTCCAGAAGAGCATTTCTGAACACACCAACTGTTGACAACCTTAAAGCAGATGGGCTACAGCAGCAGAAAACCACACTATATGCCACTCCTCTCTAAGAACAGAAAACTGATGCTAAAATTTGCATGGGCTCACCAAAACTGGAGATTGGAAAAATGTTGCCATGCAGCAACTGCCTGAGGCTATCAAGCCCAAAGTTCTGAAGGCAAAAGTGGGTCAAACCCAGTATTTGCAAGGTGTATCTAATGAAGTGGCCAGTAAATGTAATTTAATCTTTTGTAAAACCTTCCAAGTAGTTTTGGTGCTTAAACCTAAATGACGAGTGAAAAGAAAAGAAAAACTGCCATCGTTTTAACTCTATCATAGGCATCCAAATAATGTTCAAAGATGCACATCACTGTTTTTTTTCTAACTGTTCACCAAATTTTACAAACATCAGTTGCAGCTTTTCAATAACAATCCAAGTATAGAATAAATATGAGTTACAAACAGTTTTCACCGTTTATTAAACATTACTGAATATTTTTCAAGGTTAAATAACTATTATCTAGAATTTAATTAACTGTCAATTTAGAGTAATGAAGGGAAGTTTTTTGAATCTTATCTAAACAATCCAAGCAGGTCTCCAGTCAGTTTCCACGTATCATTTTAATAAGGTAACTGAAACTGTGGTAATATGATCTCAAAATGAGATTCAGAGAGCTTTCATAAGCCAAGACCTTTTCAGGTATGCTCCTCTGTGCTCATTACTGTGAGGTTATGAGCTCCTAATCCTTTTGCACCTTGCGTCCAAAGCATCAGAAAGTCATCTGCAGCAAGCATCTTTTTAATTTGAAGGATTGTGTGCAGGTTTCTACCTGGGGGCTTCATGATTCAGTGCTTAGATTTTGTGATGAAAGGTCTTACATTCAGAATAGTTTCTATATTAAACACAACACCTTCATCTCACTGAAACCTCCAGCAACATTAACACTGAAATAAGTGTTATTTTTTAGCAGGGCACTGATATCTGCCCCCTCCCCAGTAGGCATTATCATGCTGTTATGGAACGTTGGAGACCCAGAGGGCAGAAAATAACTGGATTTGTTAAAATTTCAGAATTTCATATCAGAATGATCCCTGCGTGAAAGTGTGCAATTATATTCATAGTCTGCATAGATTCTTTTCTTCTTCTGAATCCACTGGTGGATGAAGTCAGTTTTGTTGACACTTTATATTTGCTGCAGCAAATATTTATATATTCTTTGTCCTATTTTTCATTTCAAAATTTATGCGGCATCTTTAAAGTAAAATGTTAAAATGCTACTTGTAGAATAGGTGTGGGGTTGTGTCAGGTGAAGTTTCCTGGTGGTGGTGCCCAGCAAACGTGACTGAAACACTAAAGTCATCTCCCTGGTCAAACCTGGTTGAAGTACAGCGACTGAAACTGAACCATAGAGCCATAGATGGTGACATTGTTTCCATGTAGAATAGAGGTCTAGTCAGACTATCTCTTACAAAGTGAGAAATATAGATCAGATTTTTGCACTTAAGGAATTAAATGCATTTGTGTTTGTTTTTTAAACAACTGCAACTAATCTGGTTTGTGCTTGTCTTCTCCATGTACAAAACATCACTTTTAAGGCATTTAAAGTTTGTACATGTACATCTAATTTGTCTCATTTGTTGAATGGGGAACTGAACATATTGGACACATTGTTAGAATCATCACCTCTTTGTCCCCAATCTCAGCATTATAAACCCAGGGGTGCTACTGTTTACGACGGAAGATAATTAGCTCAGCAGGATTAGAAATAGACCCAAAAAAGGAGATCATGACTTTGAGTCACTACTGAGATGTATTTTTTCTTCTCATTCTTTCCATCAAGAATGGTTTGTACTTTTTGTTTTCATTCCTACCTTTTTTATATCATTTCTACCTGTCGCCATCAAACTTTATAATTCCCCCCGTGACACCTTGACTAGCTTCTTTCTATCACCATATTTTGTACATATTGTATATTGTTTAATGAGTTTTTAATGAATTTTTCAATTTGCACAAGACCCACTGGTCTTAAGAGTGTTTGTTTTTGTCCCTCTGCCATCCATATATAAATGCTTTTGTTAGGTTTATTTATGTCATAATAATGTCCTAAGCAAGGTTAGGGCTGGTCAAGAACTAGGGCTGTTGGCAAGGATATGACTCTTTGATTTCTCCTTGATTTCTTAATGAATTTGAATTCTCATTTGTTTGTTCAGTACAGCCAATTAATGACAAAAAAATAATCACTTTCTTTTTTTACTTTACACATTAAATAACTTGTAAATTGTGACTAATCATGAATTGGACAACCTACTAAATCACTGACTTTCAGGTTTGCATGTTGCTTTTGTGGGTTCAAGTGGAGAAATATGAGCTGATGAATAAAATATCTATCCATCTGTCTATCTATCTATCTATCTATCTATCTATCTATCTATCTATCTATCTATCTATCTATCTATCTATCTATCTATCTATCTATCTATCTATCTATCTATCTATCTATCTATGTTAACAAGTTGCATCCATAAATCATACTAGAACTAGGCTCTTGGCATGATGGCAGGCTCTTGCAAATGCTGTTAAGAGATTCAGTGACTCCAGTTTGTTGAAGTGAGTTTTAGCATAAAATTATCAACTAAAGCTGCCTGTATTAGGGCATCTGTCAATCAAAGCAGCCACGCTTCCAACACCAGTATCCAGATTCCAAATTAATTTTGTTATAAAAATAAATAAGTAAATAAATAAATCACTCCCCTTCATCAGGAAGGGTGAAACAATCTATTTAAACCAGAACCAGGCTGTAAACATCCTTTTCAAAGCTACAATGTTGAAAGTTTTAACATGGGACTTCATGGGAGTTGATTTTCTTTTGGATCTAGTCCCAAGTGGTCATTAGAAGAACTACAGCATTGGCTTAATTATTTAGCTTTGGAGGTTGATGTCAACATTGCAAAGCTTGTATTGCCACAGTCATTCATTGTTGATGCATCTTTTATCAAATCATTTAACTCTTGAAATTAAAAATATTAGCACATTTATTTGGGATTTAATGAGGGATGAGACCTGCTATTCTAGGAATTTCTAAATAGTAAGGCAAAGTAGTAGTTCATTAATGCACCAGGAGAAGATCAGAAAACTGACCTTTGTAAAAAGCATTATATAGATCCTGAATCACTAACAGAAATTGCCAGAAACTGCTATGTCATAACATAGACATTATTCTGTTATGTGGCAACACTGGTTTTAACATTTTCAGTGTTAAGTCTTTCTGAAACAATGCTGTGTGACAAGCTACATGACCTTTTGACTAGTGCCAAGAGTACAAGAGTAATTTAAGTTTCAATGATTATGATGGAGTTTAACATAATTAAAAAATTAATTAACACCTGCTTGAAATAAAAAAACCCATTCCCTATAGTCTGAAAGCTGTAAAATTAAAATAAGGGAGAATAAACTTATTGTTTCAAAATTAATATAAGCCTGTCACGTCCAGGAGAGTCCTTCACCTTTCTTTTCAGTTTTAGCTTTGTTCATGGAAGCACATGGTGGAAATTTCATAAAATTGGACCAAAACAAGATACTCAGAGGGAAGGTGAAGGTTAGCTAGATCCGCTTCATATGTTGTGGCATATAGATGATGTTCCATGGCACTGTGTCTTTAGAATTTCATGTGCACTGAAATGAAAAAAAGATATCATATGTGATATGAAATGAGACAGTGAAAGAGAAGAGGTATCACTGAAGATTTGTAGGTATAAAAACATATGCTGCTGTTTTACACAATTCCTTATATAAAAGACTGCAATAATATTTACATTCACTGGTGACTTCATTAAATACACCTTCATATACCAGGATGAACCCACTTTTGTCTTCCGAGCTGCTTTATTACAGACAGACAGAAACAAAGTAAATTTACTGAACTTGCTGTACTTAAGTACATACTTTAAGCATGTATTTAAGTACTTAATTATTTTTTAGAAAACTTACTACTTTCACTAGACTATATTTGCAAGAAAACATTATACTTTTGATTCCACTACATTTCTGTAAATGTTGTGGCGTACTCGCTACTTTTGCTCTAAAGTCAGCTGATTAATTTATTTTTCTTCAATCCTGGCACTAGGAGTACACTGGCTTGTGGGCCCCTGTGGCTGGTTTATTTTTCTTCAATTCCAAAGACAATAAACTGTGTGTATGTTGTTTTGCATGGTTTGTCCAAGTGGTCTTGCCATGCATGTATCTCAAGTGTCTCTGAGGTTTAACCAAAGTATGTATAATAATAATAATGTATAATAAGGCAATCATTAATTTTATTAATTTAAAAAAGCGTGGGAATTCATATGGGCTGTTGCATACTTTGTCGTCGATGCCATTTTCATACACTGTGCAAGTTCTGATACCTGCTTTGGAAATCATGTCTACATGCCTAAAATGTGTTGAGTACTGCCGTGTGATTTGCTGATTAGATATTTGCATTAACAAGCAGCTGAAGAGGTATACCTAATTCAGTGGAGGTGAAGATACATCCAAACACATCACCTATTTGTAAAGCTAAAAATACTCAAGCATCCTTCTACTACCTGGTTGCTACCTGATACCTGTGAGCATTTAGTATGTGACCACGCAAAACATTATCATGCAGTATACAAACATGGATGCCCACTCAGAGAGAAGGTCATGTGATTTTTTTTCTTTTCTGTTGTGGCTTGTGAACTCATGTATCTAAACGACATGATACAGGAAGCTCTGAAAATGTTTCACAAAGACCCACTTGATCTTTAGATGTGTTGGGGAAAATCAATGCAAGGGAAGTCAACTTCCTGCACTGGTACTGTGCCAAAGGTGATCTATGTACAGTAACCTATGTACAGTTCAGTCACACAGATATGCAACCCATTGTGCATGTCTGTGTGAATGAACACTGGAGGATGTTGAAACTCATCTTTATGTAGTATGTTATCAAACCAAAGACAAGTTTCTCAGACTCATTGTCTATATGTGATTCTTATGCAGTTACTACATGTTTCATCCAAAGTTTACTTCTGGTGAAAGGTGAACAAGAAAGTTTTCTTTTATTTCAAGTACAGGCAGACTAACACTGAGAATAAAGAACTGCATGCGCCAGAGGTTTTTTTATGCTGACTTCTGTTTACCATGCACTAAAGAAACAGGAGTGCTGGTGCAGCCGAAAGCATGGATCTCCCGTCTTGTTGGATAACATCAGCAGGAGACCAGCTGAGGGTATTGAACTACTCCAAATATTTTGTCTGCAAAGTTTATTGTGGACACATAAAAGTAATGATGCTGTCAGCTGGCTATGGTTTGCGCATTCGCCTTACAAGCAAAAGGTCCCTGGTTCGATTCCAGGTGGGGACGCAAGCCCATCTCACCATGGAGGGTTGCGTCAGGAAGGGCATCCGGCGTAAAACCTCTGCCAAATTACCAATGCGGATTAATCCTCTGTGGTGCTGTGGAGGAGCAGTTGAAAGGTACATTCAATGATGGTTAAATCCTAGCTGCAGATTATTAGCATCTCTGGAGACTTTTGTGATGAACATTTTTTTCTGATATTTGTTGTCTCCCTCTGGTGATAAATGTCCTTCAGTCAGGATTGTAGACTAGCTACGCATTGTGCAAATTTGAAGTGACGTCAATGACCCCCTTACCAGCCATCCATTAACAACTTATGCAACCAGCTTTGTTGGGGAAATGTTGAATAATAAATCTCAAGGGGACCTGACATGAATCACTTCATAGATGTAAGAGTCTGTTTTCAGTCTCTAAGCCCATTCTACCCTTTGCAAAGAAAAACATGTCCTCTCATCTATTGTTTTGAAGGCCCTGTGTTTGCATTGGGCCTCACAAGACCATCTTCAAGGTGAATTCATTCTTGAAGCACTGATAACTTGAGGCGCTCAGTAACCTCAGTGGTATTTGCATCAGCATGACTGAAATGGAGGAAGTGTCTACCAAAACTGTCATTTTAAAAAAAAATACTATTTCTATTGCAGAAATGTACAATAAGAAATTCATTTCTAATCATACTTAATATTTTAAGGGGTGATAATTCCCCATAGTTTGGGAAACTACATAGCTGGTATAAATAAGCTTTGTTATGTCACTGTTAAGCTTTACTTATGAGGGTGAAATGACCTGGAAGAAGTGGCAGTCGTTATCAGAGATGGTCAGAATATGTAAATGCTCCAATGCTTCCTTTCTTATCTCCTTTAGCGAACTGCAAATGGACGTTATAAAGTAAAATATGCTTTTTTAAAATGAGAAACTGTGAAATAAAATTCCCATGAAATGTGAAAGTATCATTATAAAAGTTGTCATTTAAAAGCATTTTTAAATAAATATGCCTATTATTAAATGAGAAATGACTAATGTATAATGTAATATGTAATATAACGTATGTTTCTTAAATGATTACTTTTTTATTTCAGGAAATATACAGTATTAATATAAAAATGTATATATTTCAGATTCTTTGTTTGTAAAATACCCTTTTTAAAGCAAAGTGCATGCAGAAGTCTCCCACACACAGAGAGGTGACATGTTTCTCCTCATCAGTCAGTTCAGCTGTTCTGGTTGATTTTGTGTGTAGTTCTCAATGTTACTGGGCTGCCAGCTGTACTCTGCAAACACACAGGTAAGCACACACACTGCCCCTCTGTTTTCAAGGCGGAAGTGTGAAAACTCTTGAGTGTCATGAACCTCGTTGAGAAGGTGTAGTGGTTGAAGTCTCTGTTTGGGTTCCTGGGCACATGACCTGAGGCTTTGTTTGACTGTGTAATGCAGCGAGATAATGGATAGTAATGTGACCAGTGACCAGTTGGCCGACTGATTCAGAATCACAGAATGAATCTACTCCAGTGGACCCAGCATATCTGGCCTCTGTTATGATGGCAACAGTTACTAATGTTTTAATTTTAAGGTTTACAAGCATTGCTGTGGCATTGTTGTCACTGTATCTTAATTTTCCTTAAACTCCTGCAGTTACAAATTCTTCTTATACAAGTGAAAATGTAGTTTTTACTTGCTGATAATTAATACACTGCTATATTTTATTAAATCAAGGCAACAGCTGCATTGCATTTGACCTACTTTCACTGCATACTTTTAAGATATATTACAGTCATGTGAAAAAGAAATTTTTCACAGGACTTGACTTTATGCAGTTCTGTGAAAAACAGTACAGCCAATGATTCAACAGCTTGTAGAACCATCTTCAGCAGCAATAACTTGAAGTAATCATTTTCTGTATGGCTTTATCAGTCTTTTACATCGTTATAGCTCACTCTTCTTTATAACAATGTTACCATTCATTGATTTGTGGTTTGAGGACGTTTATTTTGTGTTCAGGTCCCTGGTTCAATTCCAGTTGGGGACACAAACCCCTCTCACATGGCGGGTTGAGTCAGGAAGGGTATCTGGCGTAAAACCTCTGCCAAATTACCAATGCTGATTAATCTGCTGTGGCAATCCCTTAGTGGAGAACACAAGGGAGCAGCCGAAAGGTACATTATTTTTGTTGTAGATTTGCTGGTGTGCTTGTGATCATTGTCCTGTCTGGTGACCCAGTTTTGGCCAAGCTTTAGCTCTCTGACAGACAGCCTCACATTTAGCTCTAGAATACTTTGGTATATAAATGAGTTCAGTGATTCCAAGGTGCCCAGGTCATGTGGCTGCAAACCAAGCCCAAATCATCACCTCTTCACCACCATGATTAACGGCTGGTATTTGGTGTTTTTGCTGATATGCTGTGTTTGTTTTTTGTTAAATGTGGCACTGTGCATTATATCCAAATATCTCTACTTTGGTCTCATTTGCACAAAAGACATTGTTCCAGAAGTCTTGTGGTTTGTTCAGATGCCACTTTGCAGTTCTGTAAGCTGTGCTGTTACGGTCTTATTACAGAGAGAAGGCTTTCTGCTGGCAGCCCTTCCAAACAAGCCATACTTGTTCAGCTGTTTTCTGATTGTGCTGTCATAAACATTAACTTTTAACATGCTAACTGAGGACTGTAGAGTCTGAGATGTAGCTCTTGGGTCTTTTGTAGTTACACTGAGTATTGCACGATCTGACCTGAGTTTGGTGGGACGTCCACTCCTGGGAAGATTGTGGCACTGTGTTAACACACCTGAATGCTCCAGACCAGCAAACTGCCAAAACTTCTGCTTTCATAGAGGTGCTCACACTAGCTGATGATCAGTTAATCAAGTGCATTTGATTAGCAGCACCTGGCTGCTGCTTATCCACTTAATTCCTATGGAACCAGTAAGGGTCTACTTAGCTTTTCACAGTCCCGTAAAAACGTTCTTTTTCACACGGCTGTATATTTTATACATTTATAAAGATAAGAGCACAAATTATTTAAATTCTACATTCTCAGCTTAACATGACATTTCACAAAAGGATTATATTCATGAATTTGTTCTTTGGATTCTCAGCAGTAGTGTACTTTTATGGGCCCCTATAAAATAAATGATATTAATTTGAACAATCTATGATGTAAGAAATATACAGGTAAAGAAGACCCAGATTTTCACTATAAAACAGCAGCATTTAGAAATGAATGTCAATTCCTTATAAACACATTCTGAACTCTCCAGTTCTGCTTACATATGAAAACATAGTTTTAGCAGTTGAGTAATGTAGATGAACAGAAGCTATACATGCACTTGTTCAGACCTGTAAACCAGAAAACATCCCTGTTCCCCAAGCAAGCCAATTAAACTAACTTGTCACTGCATGAGTCCTGAATAATGCACTGTTGGAATGTAGCCATTTAACTACCAGAGTTTGCCTTCTGAATGACTTTTGCCAGTACTGCCATTTCCTCTACATCACTCACTACAAGCCTGTGTAGCAAATGTAAGTTGTGGATTCTTCCACAGATAGAAGAAAGAGGATGAGTCTGAGTAACCACTGTTACATAAAATAAGTGGCTTATAGCTATGCTCCACTTATCCTGTCAATTACAGGTAAAAACATTTGCTGATGATGCATTATGTTCACCTCCATGTCAAACTTTCTGCTGTGACTCATAAAACAAATAGGACCTGCAGTCACTGTCAAATGGATTTTTTAGCTACTGAAGTCAGTTTATGTTTCTGTTGTTAAATCGCCGTACATTAAAGAAAGAGGTACATTTACTACAGCATAATTAAATTACTAAAACAAAACCTTTTCACATCACACATATGGACTTGTCTGCTTTTTCTACCATGACACTACTAAATATGTTTTCAAGAGTCTCCATACGAAGCCATAGAAGTGTTATGTGACCAGGATCTTAAAACTGAAGGTGTTAAATAGCATTCTCCCATTGTTCACATTTTTGGACCTTTGCCCTTTAGATGTTCTCCCTGTGCCTGTATGGATTTTTTCCTTGTGCTCCAGTTTCTTCTTACCATCCGCAGACATGCATGGTAGGCTAATCGATTGTAAATTGGCTGTTAGAGTGGATTTGTCAAAGGTAAATTTCTCTTGGTTAGCTGTTAGATGGACTCCAGCACACCCACCACCCCAAATCATTAAACGGTTAGGAAAATAGAGGGTCAGTCAAATCTCAATCTCCTGTTAATAAGAAAGATATTTCTGTGATTTCAAACTAAAAAGTTGATTTTATAGGTAGAGCCATTATATACAATGATAGTGATGTGGAGAAACGAAAAGACCTAGGGACTTGTGTTGCATTGGGTTTTTGTTTTGGCGAATAAACATAAAAAGACAATCCCAAAGTTTGCTTAGATTTGCAGGGGGACAATTTACTTTAATACTTTGCCAGTCTAAACATACCATTGGCATCTCATGCTCAACAAATTTTATGCCAGGTGCTGATGCAATCAGGACTAGTATAAATGTTTTTTAAAAGTGTATGTCTTTCTTGCTCTCTATATTTTAAGGCTTGCAAATGGTATGCTCAAGTGCAGGATTTAGATGTTAAGGAAAAACAACTATATTTGAGTGATGGTGAACAATCGCTCATTTAGCCAGAGTGAGAGAGAAAGAGAGTGAGAGCAAATAAAATGCACCACTGAAGCTTCTAGAGAAGTGTTATTCTAAGAATCAGGATAAGGAGGGGCTATAACTTCAGATCTGGGTTCAACCAGTTCAGTGACCCTCATTAAGTCACTAAATGTTGTCACTTCAGCACCTCTAAGCAGCCTGCACTGTGTCTTTAATGAAGTGATAACAGACTAATGTAAGTGGACATCATTCAAGAATGCTGGAGAAACAGTTAGTTTAGGAGTTTGTTGCTATGATATGTTCAGATGTATGTGAGGGTGGTACAGGACATGTGTGAGGACAGACAGACAGTGGTGAGGTGTGCGGTAGGAGTGACAGATGGGTTCAGGGTGGGGGTAGGATTAGGAGTAGGAATCAGCTCTGAGTCCCATCTTGTTTGCAGTGGTGATAGACAGGTAGACAGACGAGGTCAGGCATGAGTCTCTGTGGACTATGATGTTTGCAGACGACATTGTGAGCTGTAGTGAGCATAGGGAGGAGGTGGAAGAGAGCCTGGAGAGGTGGAGGTATGTACTGGAGAGAAGAGAAAGTCAGTAAAGTCAGAAGAAAGTCAGTAAAAGCAAAACAGAATGAAAGTGTACGTGTGAATGAGGCAGGTGGAATGGTGAAGATGCAAGGAGTAGATGTAGTGAAGGTGAAGACTTTTTTTTGATGGGGTAAACCAGCCAAAGCAACAGACAGTGCACAGGAGAGGTGA
Organism: Etroplus canarensis; assembly: GCA_015106775.1. Lineage (NCBI taxonomy): Eukaryota > Metazoa > Chordata > Actinopteri > Cichliformes > Cichlidae > Etroplus > Etroplus canarensis. The sequence goes on from VUQH01009992.1 coordinate 24,050, forward strand.
AGAGGAGATTGCAGGCAGGGTGGAGTGGAAGGAGACGAGTGTGAGGGGTGCTTTATGACAGCATAGCAGCAAGAATAAAAGGGAAGGTTTACAAGACCATAGTGAGGCCTGCTATGATGTATGGTCTGGAGATGACGGCACTAATGAAAAGACAGGAGGTGGAGCTGGAGGTGGCAGAATTGAAGGTCTTGAAATTTTCACTGTGAGTGACTAGGTTAGACAAGTGTAGAAATAAGTACATCAGAGAGACAACTCAGGTTGAGAAGTTTGGAGACAAAGTCAGAGAGGTAAGGTTGAGATGGTTTGGTCATGTTCAGAGGAGAGATAGTGGATATATTGGACAAAGGATGTTGAAGATGGAGCTGCCAGGCAGGAGGAGAAGAGAAAGACCACAGAGAAGATTCAAGGATGTAGTGAAGGAGGACATGCAGAGGGTTGAGGGAAGAGGACGCAAGGGATAGGATGAGATGGAGGCAGATGATCCGCTGTGGCGACCCCTAGCGGGAACAGCCGAAAGAAGAAGAAGACTTCTGAAAATACCAATAGCAACAGCAGTAATTTTGAATTTTATTATTATTTTCTGACATCATTACACAATATACTGAACTTTGCCAAATCAGTTTGAGCTCTTTTCAGTTGAATGGATTTCACTATAGTGATATCATTCTAAATATGGTTTAAACAGGATGGCTGCCTCTGCATTAAGGCTACATATGTGTTCTTCACTCAGGAGTAGAATACCTGATGCCCTGTGTTGAGTCTGCACAGTAAAGGGAGGGTTCGTATCAACTAGAAAACTTTAATTGATTGATGATTTGGTCATCTGCCCCTATGTGGTTAAGAGACTGAAACCACGTTGTGCACTTTTACCCTCATATCTTATTTGGTACAAATTGATCTATTGCTAACTTTGGAAAATTCTGGCCATCATGATTGAGTTTTTGGCTCAGGTTTTATTAACTAAAGGCTCCATCCTAAAACAGGCAATATTATATTGAAATCAGCGATTAGTTATATATATTCTGAAGTATTCTTAGACACTACAATAGACCTTTCAACTAATTCTTCTTCTTCTTTCGGCTGCTCCCGTTAGGGGTCACCACAGCGGATCATTTATGAATCCGCATATTTGATTTGGCAAAGTTTTTATGCCAGATGCCCTTCCTGACGCAACCCTCACCATTTACCCGGGCTTGGGACCGGCACTAGGAGTACACTAGCTTGTGTGCCCCTGTGGCTGGTTTACACAATATACACAATAAACAAAATAAATAAGTACAAAAAAAGAGAAAACAACAACAATTTGTGCAAATATGCGATATGGACATCTGGAGGATGTCCAGAAGCAGCAGCAAGATTTAAAGTGTGTGTGTGTGTGTGTGTGTGTGTGTGTGTGTGTGTGTGTGTGTAGTGTTATATTAGGTGTGCAGTGATGGAGGTGGAGCTGTTACAGTCTTTTCAGTAACTTTTCGGCACTTTTTGGTAACTTTTCTGTACTTTTCAGTAACTTTTCTGTACTTTTCTGTAACTTTTCTGTACTTTTTGGTGTTTAGCAAGACCCATTCTTTTGCTCAAAATTCCTTTTTATTTCTCCCCTGCGTGATTAAGGGGTTCAGTGATTTGCAGACATGCAGTAAAATACATAACTCAGTAATTTTGCAGGAGTTGCAGAAACATTGCACATCAGCACGTGGAGAGTGCACATCCCCCCCTGATGTTTCTCATCTGATGTGATATTTCCACTTTGCTCACACTGACGCAGGGTTTTGCGTCTTCAGCTCTCTGAACACTTTGACGGGATTCCAGCCGTGACTGATCCGGATGGGATGGATGAGTTATTGAGTTGTATCCACGTGATGTTTCGGGGGATCACAGGGAAGAGGACCCACCTACCTCCTCTGTGATCCGCTGCCTCCTCCCTTCCTCACCCCCCTCTTTGTCATCCTGCGCGCTCCGCACAGGAAAGCCGCACAACTTCCCTCTGGGAGCGAGTGGGGAGATCGCTGCAGTTTGCGCCACTTTCACGGCTTTTCTCCACACTTTCAATGGGAGCTGGCGAGCCCGCTGCGTGTGTTTGAGCCGGAGCCGCAGCCATGGTCTGTTGCGCATCTGGTTCTGTGCGCCTGTCGTTTGGATTTTTACGCATCGCGCTGCTGGGGATGGTGCAATTAGCGGCGATCGCGCAACATGGTAGGTGCACGTAAAGCATGTTATGGCTCAGGCTGTCTTGTTCAAACCAACTGGTCGTTTTTAAACTGCAGTTGTTTTTTTTTTTAAAGAAACGTGAAAACGTTTCATGATCTGAGTCGAAATGGAAGCAGATGTCTAATGCAACCCTGAGCATGCGCTGTAAAGCCCGTTGTATCCTGGAATAAATGACAGAAATAAGAAATTGGTGCCTGCTGGAAGCTGCGTGACTTGGCCTGCCGGGCTGCATTCCCATCACTCAGCTCCAGAGGTTAAATGGACCTTCAAAGGAACCAGGAGACAGCAAGGCCACACAGAGAGGGAAACAGATAGATGCTTACATCTGTGGAAACAAAGGTTTTTTCATGCTTTTGATCTAAAATGTCCTTAATTGGTGCAGAAGTCATCATCTGATCACAGGTCTCCGTGCCTTCTGTGCAGGGAGATAATTATCCCTCAGCAGAGAAAGTCCTGCCTGTGTGGGCTTCAGTTCGCCAGCATGGAGTCGATTATCAGAAAAGGTTTGGAGAAAAGCATCTGAACTTCTGTCCTCACCGCTGATAGATCAGAAAACAGAACAGGCTGTTGCTTGATCTAATCCATTAAGTTCCAGAGATTGGGGCTCTCGCCTTTCTTTCTCTTCCCGGCGTGACCTGCGTGGTTAGCAGTTTTTAAAAAAAAAGGGAAAATCTGTTGGGCTTTTACACCCGAGTTTATCCCGGTTTCTGTAGCGACTTCGGAGTGAAACTCCTCCTGAATGGGATGCTAGTTACCTTTTTACTGGTACCCATTTCTACTGTTGGGTTTGACAGAGGCATACTTGCGGTTGGGACCTTGCCCAAGGGTCTTGGCATGTTGGGGGTCTGACCGGGATTCGAATTCACGACCGAGACCTTAACCATGCACCACAGCAGTTTAAAAGTGGATTTAAAAAGATGCACAATAAGGTCAAATTTGGTGATTTGTTTTCCCAGCTGTCAGAATTTAGCATTGAAGTGGATGAAATGACCAAACCGAAGAAAACCAGCGAGCTGAAATTGTGCATCTTAACCATAATTGGCCAGGACCTCCGTCAAATGAGAGACCAACATTTCTCCCGTATGCTCCAGCCTGCCACCCTGTCTTCCATCTCGCTCACGTCTTTGTCTCCGGGGCATCCGACAACAGATCAAAGCAGGCAGTTGTAAACTTTTAAGGCCAACCATCATAAAATGAAACGCTGTGGGGTCCTCAGACCCCAGGAATACCAGACATTTCTGTGCCAAAGCAAAGTCTGCCACAGCTCAAGCAGCTGTTGACAAAAGACATTCAGCTGTATTGGTGTGGAGATCCCACTTAATCCCAGTCGGCATTCGAGGTAAACCCAAGTTTACTCAGATGCCAGAAGTCCAGGAGGAAATTAGATGCAATCATATGCTCGGACTAGCCAGGTTCAAATCATCGTCAGACTGAAGAAGAAGGACAGAATGTGAGACTGTGACTTTAGCAGCATACAACAAGTTTCTACTAGTCTTATCCAGCAGTTATTACTACATTATTACATGAGTCCTCAGTATTCACAGGTGAGCCTTCTCCTGTCTTTGAAGCCTTCATTTCGAATTCAGCAGCACGCCTGTAAAGTTTTAGACTTTTATTTTTCACAGTGACACTATCACGGTTGCAAAATCTGTCCAGAGAGGTGTATAAGCACCTGCCAAAGGACTCCAACCCACCTTTGTACTAGTTCCAGCTAGAGTAAGTGTCTGACACACGCAGAATAACAAGGTAGAAACAGTTTACCTACTGATTCATGTCCATGTGCGTGAAGATTTACGACTTAAAGTGCAAACAAGTCTGCGCTGGAGGGGTTAATGATAGTTTGGATCATTTCCTCACTCACGCCAGAGATATGCACTCACCAGCAACCGGCTTCCTCCCACAGTCCAATGACATGCAAAGGGTTTAGTTTAATTGGTGATTCTAAATTGACTGTACAGTAGGTGTGAATGGTTGCCTGTCTGTGTTGGCCCTGCCATGGACTGGCAACCTACGCAGGGGGTACCCTGCCTTTCACCCAGTGACAGCTGGGATAGGCTCCTGTGTCCTCCACAACCCTGAAAAGAAAATGGATGGATGGATGGATGGATGGATGGATGGATGGATGGATGGATGGTCAGATGGCATAACGTTGCCTGTTCTGATGAGTCTTGATTTCTGCTGCAACATTTGGATAACAGGGTCATTGTACTTAATATGGAGCTGGAACCACGAGTCAGACTGCATGGTTAGGCGCACCCGTGGCAATGGGACGAAAGGAAACACCTGAATTCTGTGTGGCCAAATCTTTTTACCCATATAATGTATATGCTACGCTATCTGATTAAGTTTAGGAAATAAACCTACTTGGTTGGATTTGGAATAAGATCACAGTTTGGGTTAAAATACAACAGCCGCCACTTTTTTACTTCTACCAAGGTGCCGCATTCCCTCCAAAGAGTCTCAACTGCAGACAAAATAGACTTCTTATTGACACAAATTAGTTTCAAAGTTGTGCTGATTGTAATGAAAAGCAACATAAACAGCAGCAACAGCAAAACAAAAAAAAAAAACCCTATGCAATCCTGAGATAGGCTCCAGCACCCCCCTGCGACCCTGAATTGGATAAGAAGATGATGAATGAACCATTCAGTTGTTCTCCACTCATCATCACTGAAGTCATTAGGATTTATCCTTTGGTCACAATCTGTACTAAATGTCACAACATCACCAAAATCATTCATTCTTCCTGTGGGTCTGCACAAGAATCGTGTAGATGTTGCGATATTTGGACTGGATCAAAGAGTTAAACCAGCCAACACAATCAGATTGCTTAAATGATGTTGTTATTCACATTGGCTTCATTTAAGAGTTTCAGTGTCTCTCAGTGGTATGAATGCTCCTTTTTCCACCTCATAAAGGAAATTGTGGCAAAACACATATTTTGTGGTTATCTGTCATTACTGCTCCAAACCGTGTTCTTAAATAGAGAGAATCGGGCATCGTAAGTGATACCCTTCACAAAAGATGCTGTAATTAGTGTATCATTTTAGCATTTTTAGATTTCATTCAGACTCTCTTTGAGTTTTCATTGGTGGTCTGACTGTATAGTTTCTGATGGGCCCGCTGGGAAAAGACCCGTAACCTCAGTTGTGTTAACACCATCCTCTCCCAAACTAATCCTCGTTCCTGAGAAACTGGAGAATCCTGTGCTAAGCTCCTGCACATCTGGGCTGTCGAGGGTCTTCCCTCCCTGCACGATCCCCCCCACAAACGCTGGCTGGTTCATTTACCTCCCCCGCTTCTTTGTAAACTCATTAAGCCGGCAATTGGAACAGTTTAGCCAGCAGCACCTCCTTCCTGAAGATCTGGTTGTTTGGACAACTTGTGACCTCGAATCTTGTCAGCGGCGCTTCCAGACGAGGTGTACACTCAGGCAGGCGACAGCGTAAACAAAAGCATTTGGTTTCAAGCTGCTGTCAACATGAAGGCCGGCCGGTAAGACCTTGTTTAGGCCTGGGATCACTGGCAGTAACTTCAGGCTGTCCAATCAGGACTTTGAGGAGTCTAAAAACATCCCAAATACCGCGAATATTTGCTTTCCCTGACGTGACTTTACTCACCCGCCTTTAAGGTTTGTTAACAAAGACCAATGCTCACAACTCTGACCCATTTCACTCCACAGATGGAGAGCTTTTGACCGTGCCAGCGTGGAAAAGAACATGTTCTGCTCAGATAACTACCCCGGTCGTCTCGGCCTCTAGCTGCAGGCGGTGTTCAGCGGCCTGTCATGCGCCGCTGGTTTTAGCGTCCTTTCCCGGGGCGAGTGAAGAGAAGCGAGAAGCTGACAGGAATGTCTGTTATTCTAAGCAATTTGGACAACCTTTGGGGGGCTGAGATGATCCTTCCTGTCCCCCACCTCAACACAGAAAGAATAAAATGCTCACATAGCATGTGTTTGTCACCTTTTCTCCACCAAACTTTAATTTTCGGTCAGCTGTAGGTTCCTCATGCTGCTTTTCTGTGAAAACCTTGCAAACTGTTACACTGACGTCATAACTCAAGACAGTAAAAGCATTTAATCCCCATCTTTAAACTGAGGTTGAGTGCAACTACACTTGTAGAGCTTTGGGTTGTTTTTAACAATGAGAAGTAACATTTAGAGGGCAGAAGCAGTTAGTATTTTGAATATAAAACAGTTTAAATCCTGATTTTGCCAAGATTTCATCTTTAGAGATATAGTATCAAAGCCCCTTTAGAACAGGGATCTCGGACTGGATGCTCCGGAGCTGCATGCAGCTCTTTTGTCCATCTCCAGGATCCCAAATCCAAAAATTTGTGGAGGACATGAGAGAATTTAACAGTGTGTGTACACCCTGTGTTTCAATAGTTTGCTTTCAATCAGACACTACAGGCTTCACCAGCATCATAAAGTGTGTACACAAAGAATTAAGTACTCCAGTTAGTATCCCATAAAACATTCCAATTTCAGAAACCGGGATAAGCTTTTTTTTCCCACTTTTAAGAGCCCAGTTAAAAATGTACCTTGGGCTGCTCACTTGTATTCTCCACAAGGGGTCGCCACAGTGGATTAATCTGCAATTGAAATTTGGCAGAGGTTTTACGCCGAATGCCCTTCCTGACGCAACCCTCCGAAATTCAATTCAGTTCAATTCAATTCAATTCAATTCAGTTCAATTCAATTTTATTTATATAGCGCCAATTCACAACAAAAGTCACCTCAAGGCGCTTCACACAGTAAGGTAAAGATACTGCAGTGTTAAAGAGAAAACCACAACAATCAGATGATCCCCTATGAGCAAGCACTTGGCGACCGTGGGAAGGAAAAACTCCCTTTTAATAGGAAGAAACCTCCATTAGAACCAGGCTCAGGGAGGGGCAGCCATCTGCATTGACCGGTTGGGGGTGAGGGGACAGAGAGGAGAGAAAGGAGAGCAGAGAGAGGCACAGACTATGGGAGAGAGTGGGAAATGCGTGCAAAAATAATGGTGGCCACAAAAGCAACACATTTCTGAGGATATAATGAAGATATTGGCATCATTTTCAGTGGCCACAGTGGAATAATTTAAGGGCTAACTGCTACTGGAATCTCAGGTCACGTGTCACATACTTTTGAGTTCTCAACTTCCCCACATCCAAGTTTAATTGAAGGTTTTCACCTGAAGTCTGCCGAGAGAGAGCGAGCTTCCCAGTCAGACATTCGTGTGCTGGTTCCCACAACATCCTGAGCTGCCTGTGTTTTGTCTTCTTCTATAACATCTGTCGTGGCGGCGGCCAAACAGCAGGACTCTGACACAGATAAAGACCTGATCTAATCATAGCCAGTTTTCATTTCCTTCAGCTCGAAGCAGATGGATTCAGAGGAAAGAGTTGAAGGTTGGAAAGCACTGCTTTCTTTTTAATTCAGCAGAGGCAAGCTTCCAAGAAGATCATCACCTTAAGGTTTTTATATCATCATCTGCAGCTTTTTGTTTTAGGCATACGAACAAACTGGAAATGCTGAAGTGCAGTCTTCTTTTCCACATTGTTTTGGTGTTTTTATCTTCTCCTTTTTGCCAGTTCACACTTGGTGTCTTTGTCGTTCTTCTTCTCAGCTCCAGAGTGTTACCCAGGAGGCCATCGGACTCTGCACAATCCCTATCGAAGTGTCGACTTTGACTCCACCGAGATCCAGAACACAGCCATCCAGGACCTGATCTGTGACCACTCGCTGTCGCCGGGCTGGTACAGATTCTGGATCAACAATAAGCCGGCAGAGATGCCGACCACCTGCGTAGAGGTAAAATGGCCAAAATGACATGAATGTTCTGTCACTGAGGTGCTATCTTCTGTGTCTCTACACCGACTGCTTCCTTCGCTGCTAAAAAGTAGCATCAATCATCTAGCATTCAGATGAGTGGTATAATAGGTACATCCAGCCCAGGTGCAGGGCATAATAACCCCTTTCTGGAGGTAATAACTGTTTCTGCTGGCGGTCTCCTGCAGATGAACCGCTGTGGAACCCAGGCTCCGGTGTGGCTGTCACTGAAGGACACCTCTCTGCCGCGGCCCGGCGAGGTCCGCCAGCTCTCCGCCTGTGCCACCTGGCAGTTTTTACACAGCAGCGCCAAAGACTGCTGCCTTTTTCGCATCCCCGTTACGGTGCGGAACTGCGGCGAGTTCATGGTCTACTACCTGCAGTCAACACAGGGGTGTATGGGATACTGTGCAAAAGGTGAACATTGATCTGCTGTAAAAGTTAGAAGTCACATAGTGTTGATGGTGATATCGCTGGAAATTTTAGAAGGGGTAGGCGGGGAACCTCAAGTTGGGATGGTTTCATCAAGCTACCTTTACATATATTACAGAGAAGAATTACGGTTCGTGTTTTTTAGCCTAATAGTATAAAGGTGTTCAGTGAATCTTGTGTTTCAGTTGCTTCAGATTTGGGGCCCAGACTCTGCCCACCAGGGGAGGTGGAAGTCAACGGTCATTGCAAAGGTATAAGCTTCTTCACCTTTGTAAAAAGAGGTCTCCACATCCAAAATGTTCTGTTGAAACAAAAAACCCCAACCTGTATTAGTTCAACAACTGTCCGCCTCTGTTTTTAGTGGCCGTCCCTTCCCTGCCGTCTCGGCCGGTAATCACACCGGAGCTCATTGGCCACAGCGTCCACCTGAGATGCTCCTTCATCCCGCCGCCGTGGAGCCAGATGCTGGGCTTCCAGGTGGTTTGGGCCAGACACATTGGCCATAGCATGAAGGCTGAAATCAGACAGGAAGCCACACTGAAGCCCTTCTCTGTGGTTGAGATGGACGGCGTTCACTTCAGGCTCGGAGAAACGGTAATTCCTGCCAGACTGTGCTGAAAGTTTTGGGGGAGCCCACGTGAGGGGTTTGACCTCCTTGAGTGGGCAACGTAAGCCCATGAGCATCCTGACCTGAGT
>VUQH01009992.1:33217-63240 GCA_015106775.1 Etroplus canarensis
CCGGGCCTGGGTTTTTTTTTTTTTTTTTTTTTTTCCTGAGTTCAGGTTTGCAAAGCAAAGGCAGAGAAGCAACAGGTCATTCAGTCAAGAGAAGGCAAGAAAAGGGAGGGGAAGTTAAATCAGTTGCAGGTTGGAAAAACCTTGCTCCATGTGTGTCCCATTTAAACCAGCCTCCATTCACATTTCACAGTGAATTCTAGGAAGTTATTTTTACATGAACAGATGCACATATAGAAAATAAAGCTGTTTCTTACGTTGATTTCTTGGCAGCTCTGCACTTATACAGTAGTGTAGCTGTTCTGTACATATCCAGACTAAAAGAGTTTGAATTATATTGAATATGGCCATTAAATATAGATGCTTTTAATGGGACATCATCTTGTCAGATCTATGAGGGCATACAATCTTAATTTTGGGAAAGTGGTAGGAGGATGAGTTAAACAAGTGAGAGCCTAAAATTGTCCTTCATTTGCACAAAGGCTAACATGATTGGGAATCATCCTGAGATGTGCATGTGTGTTTATTTACCACAATTCTGGATTTGGATTATAGGGATTTCCAAGTCAGTTCTACTTTGCAGTTTTGAACCCACTTTCAGGGCCATGCAATGTATATCTGACTACAAGCTTGGTAGAGATAATGCTATGTGGTTCTCGACCCCTTAGTTCCAGTGAAGATACATCTTAATATTTCAGCTTATCAAGACATTTTGGACAATTCTCTGCTTCCAAATTTGCGGGAACAGTTTGGGGAAGGCCCTGTGTTGTTCCAGCAATACTGTGCTCCAGTGCACAAAGCAAGCTCAACAAAGGCATGGTTGGATGAGTCTGATTACAGAAAAACTTGACTGGCCCACATAGAGTCCTGACCTGAACCCCATCCAAAATCTTTGAGATGAACTAGAGCGGAGATTGTGAGTCAGGTGCTCTTGTCCAACATCAGAGGCTGACCTCACAAATGCTCTTCTGGATGAGTGGGCAAATATTCCCACAGATACACATCTCATAGAAAGCCTTCCCAGAAGAGTGAAAGCTGTTACAGGCGCAAATGGGGGGGTCAACTTCATATTAATACCTATGGTATTATGGTAGATGTGATGACCAATTACGTTTGTCCACATAGAGCATCTATTTATCCATAACTTTCAAAAGAAAAGTAAAGAAGCCCAGCAGAACTTAACTACCTTGAAAGTGTAATAATTACTTTGAAAACGGTGTCTCAGAATCTCAGTGGAAGAGGCCACAACTGCTGTTCAGGCTTTGACTTTCTCAGTTTGACCCACTGCTGGACTGCCGTGACCTGGTTTTAAATTCTCCTTTTGTCATATTTTTAGCAACCATTAATCCTGCTGACTGTTCAGCTTTCTCTTTACTTCTCTCCTGAGGAAAAGACCATTCACTAATACTACCAGTGCAAACCAAGGGGAATCAACTGGCCAGTCTGCTGACTTAGCCTTTTGGAGCAGCAACACATTTTTCAGGGTTCGCAACAAAGTCAGCAGACATCTTAGCCAAGAGTTCCTGTGGTCCTTTTTCACGAATGCAAATATATTTTTAGGTGAGGTAGGAGTCCGTCTGTCTGTCTGCCATAAGAACCACTACTCTTCCTACAATACCGGTGAGAGGTTAATCAGACTTGTACAATATGATCACCTAATGGGTCAGCACCCAAACTGTCTCAGGGTCAAGGTCATACTTGTCATTTTACAAGCACTTTTCCATTTTCACAAGAATTGCTACTCCTGACAACATCGGTCTGGATTCTAATGGTCATAAAATGAGTATTTGCGTGTGCCCCTCTAACATCTATACATAAATGTAGTCATTAGGTTTATTTATGGCATATTAAAGTCTCTTCCTTGGGGCCAGTCGGAAGCCAGGGCTGTTGTCCTGGATATGACAAGCCTCTAGATGGACTCTGTATTTTACACATTACATAAACCTGTGACGTGACTGTGCTGTGAGCCAGATGAGCCACTACATCACTGACATTCTGGTTAATTCTTAGTCAAATAGCCTATGGTATTGAGATTGCATTCAGGAGATTGCAGTCCTTTGTTTGCTCTTCACATGCAACACGCACCCAAAGCCTGCTTGAACATGTTTGGCCAACAAACAGAAACCAAAAAGCGTCCAGTAGCAAAAAATCTTGCCCCTTGCTTATGGCGCCTGCCCATGGAGATACCTGCATGTAGTAACTGGGGAACTAGCTGGTTAAATTTTCTTTACTCCAGGGAGTTTCTGTGTTTACACCACCTCTTTAACAGCTTTGGGAGTTTTTCCTTTACAAACCACCACCAGTTATATGTGGTGCCCAATCAGAACTCCATCAGCTAAGCTCCACCAGAAGACTTTGTGGTGGCGCAGAGCATTTGATGGGTCAGTCTTTGCATATGTATGTACTTTGAGGTCGGCGTCGTGTCCTGAATTTAGGAGCTAGGAGAGGAACTCCATCACATGCAGATGTAGCTTGAAAACTCAGTATACAAGAACTGAAGACTCGTCAGAACACTGCTGTAAATCTAAACCAAGACACCGAGTGTGAGCAAGAGGAGAGCAAGAAAGACAGAAATCCAAAGGTTGATGGAAATAACAGACAAATATGAGCAGCTGGAGCTGACGTTCAGCAGAGATCGCTCTCCTGCGCTGGAGTAATAACTGTTACCGTTGACCTTTGTCTTTCCAGCATGTCATCACGCTGCTGCAGAGTCTTATTTCCAGACAGCCAGACCATTCAGGCTGCTGATGGCTTTCATTTCTTGGGAGATGATTTGTTGCTAGGAAACACAAAGTTATTAGATTTTTCAAAGCGATGCTATCTGAAGCTAAGGTGACGTCACTCCCCGTTTTTGTCCTCCTGCAGATGTGGACCGCTGGGCTCCCATATTTGCTCACCGGTGCTGCATTAGTGAGGTCTGGGATGCATTGCAGAGGGCTGAGTTTGCTCACGAGGCTCGTCTTTAACGCGTGTTGATGTAGCAGCTGGGCAGGGTCAGAGGTCATGTTCATTTTTGAACTGTGAGAGAGTTAAATGTCTAAATGATCAGAGGAGTGCTGCGTTGTAGGCTATATGGGGAAATGCTCTGATAAATCACAAATATAGTGACGGTCATACACAACAAACACAATGTGCTAAAATGCAACACACTGTAACCAAAATCTAACCAAACACAAACACAAGGTAGGCACTCACTGGCTGGTTGGATCCATTTTCCATTCATAACTGCCTTAGTTCTTCATGGCATAGATTCAACAAGGTGCTGGAAACATTCCTCAGAGATTTTGCAACATATTGACACGATAGCATCACACAATTGCTGAAGATTTGTCGGCTGCGCATCCATGATGAGAATCTCCTGTTCCACCACATCCGATTGGATTGAGCTCTAATGATTGTTGAGGCCATTTGAGTACATTGAACTCACTGTCAAGTTCAAGAAACCAGTTTGAGATGACCCGAGCTTTGTGACATGGTGTGTTATCCTGATGGTAGCAGCCATCAGGAGATGGTGCACTTGTGGTCATAAAGAGATGGACATGGTCAGCAGCAAGACTCAGGCTGTTGATACAAGGCATGATGGATCCATGCTTTCATGTTGTTAACGTCCGATTCTGATCCTACCATCCAGCAGAAATCGAGACTCATCAGACCACACTTGGTGTAGTCTTCTGCTACTGTAGGCCACCTGCTTCAAGGTTCGACATGTTGTGCATTCAGAGATGCTCTTCTGATTTGAGCTACCTTCTTATCAGCTCGAAGCAGTGTGGCCATCCTCCTCTGACCTCTGGCATCAACAAGGCATTTTCTCCCAGAGAGCTGCCGCTCACTAGATATTTTCTCTTTTATGGACCCTCCTCTGTAAAAACTATAGATGGTCGTATGGGAAAATCCCAGTAGATCAGCAATTTCTGAAATACTCAGACCATGCCTGTTACTTCAGTTATTTGAATCACCTTTTTCCCCATTCTGATGCTCGGTTTGAACTTAAGCAGGTTGTTTTGACCTGCTAAAGACAACCTGCAAGTATCTAATAGAAGTATCTAATCAGCCAATCACATATACTACCATGTGATTGGCTGATTAGATACTTGCATTAAAGACTACATCAGACTTAATGCTTCAGCTGATTTTTTCCTTGTAGTTCTCCTGCAGCGTGTCGACTTTCAGAGCCAATTCCAGCCACAGCAGATCTACTTCAAAAGAAAGCGAGAGTTTCTATGCCGGACTGAAGGTATGCTGGACTCCTCTGGCTGTGTTTTAACTCCACCCTACACCACAGTGACATGTCTTTGAAAACCAGTGACAACTTTGCAGAGCCTTACTGCTTTCTCCTCAGTTCTCTCCAGATGTGCTTCACATAACAGAGAACAGTAAGGAGCACGAGGTGACCGTCCACAGCACTGTGCCTATCCCCTGCTTCACCTCCAACGTCGGCCGCCAGTGTGGAGTCCCTTTGGCTCTGACCGTCAACGACCCAGGTCAGACCTGCTGGAAAACAGGAGATCCGCCAGTGTCAACACCCTAATCTGCAAGGAGTACTGTGAAAAAGTCTTGAGCCCTCATTTCTTTATATTTTGACTTTCTTGCACTTTTTAAGCAATACTTCTCCAGGCCTGCTGAAAGTCTTTCAAAGTTTTTCTTTGGACATTGGCTGCTTTTTCTCTCTTTTCCAGAGGAATTCTTTTCTTTTTTTTAAGCCACTTAACACCGACCTATGAATCACTCGAGAACAAAAAAGGCACTCAACACAAAGGATGAACCAGTGTTGTGTCTACACACCACAGACAACTTAGCAAAGAACCAATTTTAAATTGTATCTTTAAGCACTTTGTTACAAGCAGCCTATTGCAAAAACATCATTTGATTCGTTCTCTTTAGTTGAATGTATGAAATATGCCAACTGTAACACGGACATAAAAATAGTATTTTTGCACCAACAAGGTGATTCTTAAAGCGCTACGGGCTAAAAACTTGGCATATCCACAGTGTGTAGTGTGTCCTTAAAAATGTGAGGAAACTGGACAAGTGGAGGACAAATGAAGAATTGACAGGCCATAAAAACCATCTACAGCAGCTGAACAGTATCTGAAAGTCATCCTTAAGAAATGGCCTCTGACAAAGGACCTGAGAGATGCATCTGGCCCTTCAGTTGATCCTTCTACTGTTTGCCTGAAGCCTCATCAGAAATGGTCTTAATGCAAGGGTTCCTGTAAAGAAGCCATTCTTAAGGAAAGGAAATGGAGAGAAGGCTAAGGTATGCCAAATAACACAAGGACTAGACTGAAAGTCAGTGGCAACAGGCCTCATGAAAATAAGATAAATCCAAATTTGAAATTTTTGAAAGGCGGTGTCAGTATGTACAGAGGAGGTCAGGAGAGAGATACAACAGGGAGCGTCTACAGTCATCTGTAAAACACGATGGAGGCGCTGTCATGGTTCGGAGATCTTGTCAAAATTGATGAAATTATGAACACAGAAAAGTACTGTCAGCTTTTGATCCACCATGCAAGATCATCTGGAACGAGTTTGATTGGCAACAGCTTCACAATGATCTCAATCACACGGCCAATAAGATAAAAGCTTACCTGCATCGAAAAGCTCACAGTGGAGCACATCAGTCATAGCTTTAGCCTCCGCTGTAACATTATTGAAGCAGTGTACGATCGCCTTGACAGAGAACGGGACAAAAAGCAGCCAACGTCTAAAGAAGAACTTTGGAATGTCCTGGAAGAAGCCTACTATTCACAAAGACTACATAAAGAAATGACAAGAAAGTTTGCCTAAAAGAGTTCAGGCTGTATTTAAGAATAAAGGTTCTCATACCAAATCTTGACTTTCAAGCCAGTTAGAATTGTACAGACTTCAGTGCAGTTTTTGCCATATGTACTCTACGTGTTTCAGTAAGTCATTGCAGCTATTTCCCAATTCCTGGCAACATATAAAGAAATTAGGGCTGGCTTGAGACTTTTGCACAATATAGTACTGAACCTGCAATATATAGTCTGAGTATATTGCAGGTCAACCATCATGTTAAACTGTCCACAAACAGAAAAGTGGCATTGAGTGACTGCAGCAGCCTCTACAGCTGACCAAACATGCCTTATTTAAGTACTAATATGGTCCTTAATTGGATATTTTTATTCAAAATGTCACCTTATAACTACGTAAACTGCCTCTTTTTAATTAAATAATTGAAATTGTGATCCCTGATAGTCTATAGAAGACTCTGTTTGGAGATTTACCATCTATTCATTCTTGTTGAATGAAATGAAAGCAAAACAACTTGCTGTCCCCCTTTTTTTAATATTACCAAGACTCGTGAGACCAAACAAACAGGTTATTAGAGAAGATTAAAGGATCAAGTTTAAATTTTCTTTTAACCTAAAATGTTCTCTTTCCTTTCTGGGTTCTTATTTTTGTTTTTCCCTGACTTATCTTGTACATCATCGCATTAAAGCCAACTAAGAAAGACATCATTACAGTTGTGCAGGCAGCTATGCTCTGTCTGTTAACATTAATTTACTGCTGTGCTGACATCCATAGACAGTCTTGGACATGAGGTCCCAAATGTGGTGCTGTCCGCCTGCCAGGTGGAACTCCAGCCAAACACCTGCAGTGAAGGCAGCTGCGGTCGGGCAAAGTTCTTTGTCACTGCTGTGACTGATTTTGTACGTGATGGGAACCGGCAGAGCCTGATCGGGGCTTTGCCCGGACCCACTGCACCACGGCTCTGGAGGAGCTACATCCCAACATCTCTCAAAGTGAGTGAGGTGATTTCTGATGACAAAGTACATGCAGAGTTCTGTTCAGTTATCCTTGAGGTGGACTGAGAGATCCTAGAGGACTTTTCAAATCATTCTTGAGGGTCTTGGAGGGACACCCTGAAGAGGTTTCAGGGGAAACTTGGAATCTGAAGCGTGCAAGAAAGTGGCAAGAGGGCTATGTTTTCAAGAAAACTGTCAAAGACAGACCCTCCACTGGCCCTCAAGGAGCTTTTATAAGATCTCCAGGTAAATAATAGCTGGGTTTGCAGCACCATGGATTCTATATAGGGTCTTGTATTAAACACAGTCCTTAAATGGGTTCTTGGGCTCCTTGAGGATAAATAAAGGTCCTTAAAGTGCTCCTTGTTTGGATACCAGCAGGGTGATATAATAATCTAAGTATTACTTTAATAAGAGAGAAGTAAGACAATGGCTCCAAATGGCAGGGTTTTTTTATCACTGTTTACATATACACACAATTACACAGTTCTTTATAAAACTGGAGGGGAGGTTGGGGTTTAAGACCAAACGTGTTCTTGGTTGATGCTTTGACATAATGTTTAAAGAGTGCATCTCTAAGTGGTCATTATTTGTGTCCACACAAGCTCTGCCATTATATAAGACGTGATGTCAGCCCTCCAGACTTTGTGTCTCTGAGGAGCTTGCTGCAGAAGAGTTTTCCCATCTGTGTTTAGTGAAAACATCAAAGCCCAAAGTCGCAGGGTCAGAGGGTGTAGCACCCTTAATCTTTCCTCTGCTGACCTCTACCCCCAGGTCATCGTGCAGGATGTTCCCACTTCCATCTGCTACTCTTTGACTGATCCACATGTCATTACATTCGATGGCAGGTAATTTACCTCCCGTCGTAGTTTCAGTCCTCGCATTTGATTAGCTGTTTTTTTGGACTGGTTAAGCAAAATATTGACATATCTGTATGTCCTTTGTAGGCGTTATGAGAACCACCAGACTGGCACCTTTGTCCTTTACCGGAGCCTCACCAGAAACTTTGAGGTTCATTCTCGCCAGTGGGACTGTGGCAGCCGACACTACTCTGTCACATGTAACTGTGGTGTGGCAGCACGAGAGGGAAATGAGCTCGCCATTTTTGACATGTGTAATGGCCAGCCGCAGGAAACCAGGCCGCAGCTTACTCTGAAGCACCTGGGTGACAATGAAGGTATCCGGGTGAGGGTGCTGGAGTCCCACCAGGGGAAGAAGGTCACCGTAGGTATCCAGACATTTTGACACTGCTGTATATTTTGTTAAATTAATTAACTTTATTTCATCTGCATGAGGAGGTTATGCTAACTAGCTGATGGATGTGACTCTCCTCTTGTAGTTGATCTTTCCTTCCGGGGCCTTTGTTAGGGCTGATGTTGGTGACTGGGGGATGAGCCTGTCTGTCCGGGCCCCCAGCGTGGACTACAGCAACACTCAAGGGCTCTGTGGCACCTTCGACCGTAATGGCAACAATGACTTCCACACCTCCAGTGGTGACCATTATGGCCCTGATGACCTGTATGGCTTCACAGAGGCCTGGAGGTCAGTACTTTTCAGGTTTAATCTTTAAAACTATAAACTTTGCTAGCATCAACATGATTTAACCGCTGTCCCCACAAAGTTATTTATTTTCCTTTCTTTTGTGAGTTAGGATAGCTCCTGGTGAGAGTTTATTTGACAAAACACCTCCTGGGACAACGCAGGAGGTCAGGAGGCCTTTCTGTCGTTGCCAGACAGGATACAGCACTGATCAAGATGTTGGCAGAGCGACGAGAAACTTATACGATCCCTCTGCTCTCTCAGACTGCATAGCATACGATAATGTGGATTATACATCTGTGTTCCCCTCCATGGACACAACAGTGGAATACATCAAGAGCCCAGAAAGAGAGGAAAGCATCCTTGATATGTCTGCCTTAACTAGTCATCCCCTCGAGAGGAGCCACCTCTGGTTTCATGGCAAGAACAGTCAAAACATTGATGGTGATCTTGAACTTGATGGTGCGTTCAGGGAGGATCTTTTGCTTTCTATTGACAGGCCAAAGAGACAGGCATCATTTGAATTCCAGCCTGTCTTCATGGCACGGGGCCTCAGTCAGGGCAATCTGGAGAGCTACGCCTACTTTTTCCCCGAGGATCATTTGGCAGAAACTCAACCGGAGGTGCAACCCCAATGGCCCACGCCAAGCGGTCTGACCTCGGCCAAAGCCCTTGAAGTTTGCCAAATGGCTTTGGCCAACTCCACAGTTGGTGCGGTGTGCCGGGGACTGCTGGGACGCCGCCTGGATGAAGCAGTGGATCTCTGCATGCTAGATCTGCAGCTTAAAGACGACCTGGGCTGGGAGGAGGCACTGCTGCCATACCTGGAAAATGAGTGTGAGAGAAGATTACTGGAAAACCGGACCCACAGAGCCTTGGAGGTGGCTAGTCCAGGAGCATATGGGGAAGTGGTTACGGCACTGCGCTGCCCCAATTTTTGCAATGGAAATGGAGAGTGCACAGAATGGGGCTGCCAGTGCTATCCCAACTATAGCTTCCACGACTGCAGCCTGACCACCAGTGAGTATCATGGATGGTTATTCACTTGGCAAAGATGCCATGTATAAATGTAAAAGTCTCTGCTGGATTTATGTTTTCAATGAATTTAAATTTTAAAAGCTCTTGGAAAACAACTAATTCATGCTGTTTTTAGAGTAATTAGATTAAAAGTCTCACAGATACCAATCTCTGAGGACTTGGAAGTTAGATATATTGGTTCATTAGCAACACTAATCTTGAAGAGGTCAAGCAAACGCTCTCTTTTGAATAACTTTTGAATGATCTCTAATAGCACAACCGGTTGAGATAACTGATTTGGAGAACAGCGGGCTCTGTGACATTCGAGCCTTCGACTGTCGCAGCGTTCGGGTCTTTGGCCTGGGCTTTATCGACTCTCCTGACCTGAGCTGCTATATCACCAGATTAAAGGTGAGGAGAAGCTAAAGCTAAAATCAAGTGAAGACCCTTCAAGGCAACAGTGTTCTTTTTCATATTTGCTCTAAATTCCCTCCACAGTACATGAACAAAGATTGGGTTCCAGGGGAAAAACAGCGAACCAAAGCTACCTTCCTCAGCTCCAAGGCTTTAGACTGTGCTGTACCATCTCTGAGCGCCACTGCCATCAACACGGAAGACTTTATTATGGACGACAAACCATACGCACGCTGGGAGATTAAGGCAAGACTGACTCTCATAAAGCACACGTCTTTTGCTCGTTGTTGACTGCTTTATTGAAAACTATTTAAATTATAAACTTGCTTTTTCCTCTTTCAGGTCACCAATGATGGCTCCCAACACAGCCAGGCAAAGGTGCTGACTATCTACGATGGCATTTGTCAGGTCTGCGAGGCATCGGGCTCAGGACTTTGTAAGTTAAAGGTAACTCACATACAAAAGGAACAATGTCTTTGTGCTTGGAATGTTGTTTACCTTATTTGTGACAACCCTAACCACTTTAATGAAGATGATCATGACTGCTAAAACTTAAAAAGGTAGAACAGGAAAAATGCTGACATCTGTTTGTTATTATTTTGAGACAGCAATAGTTAAATAAAGTTAAATAAAGCCAAAGTTTTTATGTCTTTACACCATATGGTTAAATTTTATAGATACCCAGCAAACATTTGGACACTGTGACTTTTGTTACTGCATCTAATGAAGATGTCACACTGTGGTTTGTTCTTCAGTTTAAAAAAAAGAAAACCAACAAAGGCCACTGTGATATCACCTGTTTGCGGTCCCATTTCGAGTGTTTGAAGTCAGCATCTTGGCCTTGGCCATCTTGGTTTTTCTGCATCTGATAACCTAATGCCATGGTAAAGCATTTGATGCCCATCCGTCCGCAATTCACAGGAATCACAACTCTTTCCTACAGTACTGGTCAGATTTTTTTGAGACTTGCACATGATGATCACCTAATAGGTTTTCACTCACACTGTGCTCAAGCTCAAGGTCATATTTGTCTTTTTATGGGCACTTTTCTATTTTTATAACAATTGCTCCTCCTCCTCTTGGAGTGCTGGTATGTTCATAAAATGAGTGTTTGCATGTGCCCTCCTATCATCTATACAAAAATGTAACTATTAGGTTTAGTTATGTCTTAATACTGTCTTAAGACAGGTTAAGGCCAGTCAAGAACTAGGGCCATTAACCAAGATATGACTGCAGAAGCCACCTTGATTTCTCAATGGATGTTAATTGTCATTAGTTAGTACAGTAAAGCCAGCCAGTGACAAGAAAATTCTTCTTTCAATAATTCACACATTACGATTACCTTTGAATTGTGATAGATTGTGAGCAGGATGAGCTACTATGTCACTGAAATTCTGGTTTATTATTCCTTTACTTTTTTGTTTATAAACCACACATCAAGGGGATTAGGCAGATTTGACTGAGATACTGAAGATGCACATCTCAAGGTAGCAATGCGTTACAAGGCGGACCTATCTATTTTATTCCGGACTGGATCAGAATATTATACAATAGAAAGTTGTATTAAATAACTCTTGAAACTAGTGACTGAGACCATAAACCCATAATAAAAATGTTTACTGAGTTCACAGAAGTAAGGTCATCTTTCTCTTATATTTTAAGCCACCTCCAAATTGGTTTAACTTTTTAGAACTAGAAGTTATGCCCTTATTTTACTGACAGTCTCTGAGTCAGCCTAACAATGATCTGCAAGCGGGTCTCGTACCCACAACATCAGGTGAAGAACGACACCGCAGTCTTATAGTCATGTGAAAAAGAACATTTCCACAGGACTCTATGCAGTACTGTGGAAACATTCTATAGATCATATGGTTACAATTGTAAATACCTGACCTAAATGTGTGGTCTTTTGCATAATTTAGCACATGTGCTTTTACTACATTTCATAATACGTTTTTTAATATTTGACATTATCCCTGAGCCTGGTTCTGCCGAGGTCTCTTCCTGTTAAAAGGGAGTTCTTCCTTCCCACAGTTGCCAAGTGCTTGCTCATGGGGGATCGTCTAATTGCTGGGGGTTTCTCTTTAATACTGTAGGGTCTTTACTTTACAGTGTAAAGTGGCTTGAGCCAACTTTTGTTGTGAATTGGTGCTATATAAATAAAGTAAAATTGAACTGAATAGATGCTTTTATATAAATTAAGAGGGTAAGTGGTAGCCAGGTACACCAGGCTGAAAAAGAAAAGAATCAAGGTGTTGCAATGGCCCCATCAGAGTCCAGACCTCAACTTGATTGAAATGCTGTGGTGGGACCTTAAGAAAGCTGTGCATAAACGAATTACAACAAACCTCAGTGAGACTGAAACAACATAGTAAAGACGAGTGGGCCAAGTACATGTCTCCTTTCATATGTTTGCAATGTATGGCATTTTTTAAAGACTTATTATTAGTCACATGACCTTGACAGGCCACTTGTTAGGAAAACCTGGACACTTCTAATGTTTGAGTTGCTGGTTAAGGAGACAGATGCGATTCAGTGAAGCATTTTATATGCTCTGCTAGGGGGTTGAGATGGTCTGATTTCCCACCCTAACTACATGTAGCAGCTGGCTATTTAAAAACTACATTCATTAAGAAAGGGGTGCAGAAAGGAGTCCTGCTGTTTCTGGAAAGGCTTTTTATGGGAGATAGACAAACAGCCCCGAGTGAAAAGCCACACAAACAGCTGCAGACAGACACCAGGTCATGTGCATGTGGCTGCCAAAGCTGAACCAAATCGAATTAACTTCAGTAGAGATGTGAGTTCAGAGCTGATTTCCCCTTCCTTATTTGGCAAAACCACAGCAAAGAAAACAGCTTGAAAAAATATGTTTTATAATGTGAAAACAAGTTAATAGAAAACAAATAAAGCAAAACCTGTTTCTGTTTTACGTTGTTTCTCTTCATCAGGAGCGAACGTGCAACATCGACGGGATGTGTTTCACAGCTGGAGACTCCAATCCCAGCAGCCCTTGCCTCCTCTGTGACCCCGACACCTCCACATTCACCTGGTCGGTCAACCAAGGTACAAACAAGTCGCTGTGGATCATGAAGAAACACACAACCATCATTACAGCTTACCATGAGCAGTCAGTTATTGCATTTCTCTGGATTTGATGTGGAGCTGCTGGCGTTCAGAGGTGTTTCTACTTGACTTGCAGTCCACTCATAATGAATAACATCAGGGGGAAAACTGCATTTATCTTACTGAGTTAGTGGAGTGGCAGTTGGGATAGTTTGTGGCTGTCCAGCCGCGGTCCTGTTTGTCTCCATTAGCAGATCAAAGGAGCGGAGGTTTAGGTTTCCCAGCATGCCCTGACCTGTCACTTAACCACTCTGAGAGCGGGGGTGAATCACGTGGCAAGTATTCTGAAAAAAAAAAGCAAGGGAACACTGGACTAAATGAACAGTTTAACACATTATTTACTGTCACATTCAGCTTTACAAGTGGAACATTCCAACATTAGTGTTTTTTTAAAGATTTTATTTAGATTTCCCAACTTATAGGACATACATGTTTCACTGCTCCAAATCAAAGAGGCACAACCTTAACTACAGAGTAAAATAAATACATAAGGATAAGCAGACAAACAGGCTAAAATGCATTAATTTAATATAAGTAAATATGCACATATAGTGCGTCCTTCTTTTGTCCTTTAATGGTTTTTACTCACTCAGAAAAGGCCTTTCAGTTGTGACTGGACACATTTGCCAAGCAGTGTGTATTCTTGACTACGTTAAATCTCATCCATCTATCTGTCCTATGTCGCTTATCTCAGTTCGGATCATGGGGGCAGAAACCTGAGCAGAGACGCACAGAACTCCCCTTTCCCAGCTCATTCCTTCAGCTCTTTTGGGGGGGGGGGATGACAGCCAGCTGAGAGATATAATCCCTCCAGCCTGTCCTGGCTCTGCCCCGGGGTCTTCTCCCAGTGGGAAATGCCCGAAACACCTCACCAAGTTGGCATCCAGGAAGCATCTTGATCGCCCAAACCACCTGAACTGGCTCTGATGTGAAGACTGAGCCCCTCCTGAATGACTGAGGTTCTCACCCTATCTCTAAGGTAGAACCCGGCCACCCTTCCGAGGAAGCTCATTTTGGCCGCTTATATCCTTGACCTAATCCTTCCAGTCACCACTCAGGGCTCGTAACCATATTTGGGAACATCAAGTGACTGGTAAATCAACAGCTTTGCTTTCATACTCAGTTCTCTTTTCACAACAGCGGACTGGTACAGTGATCACTCTGTCAATTTCACAGTCTGCTCTCCCCAAACTCATAAACAAGACCCTAAGATACAGTACGTAAACTCCTCCACTTGAGGTAGTGACGCATCCCTGATCTATAGTGGACACTCCACCCTTTTCCAGCTGAGGACCATGGGCTCAGACTTGGAGGTGCTAATACTCATCCCAGCCACTTTACACTCAGCTGCAAACCACCCCAGTGCAAGCTGGAGTTCACCACCTGATAAAACCAAGAGAACCACATCATCTGTAAAGAGCAGAGAGGTACTCCCAAGCCCACCAAAGAGGAAACCTTTCCTCACTTGGCTGCGCCTGTAAATTATCTCCATAAAATTTGTGAACAGAATCTGTGACAAAGGGCAGCCCTGATGGAATCCAACACTGTCAGCATGGCTAAGCAATGCTAGCCATATTTCCATGCTCAGCTGATACTAATAAACCCAAATTGTACCAAGATAATATCCCCTACACAACTGCACCACCACCAGCAGCCTGCATTATTGATACAAGGTAGAATGTTTACATCAACTTCTGACCCTACCATCTAAATGTTGTAGCAGAAATCAAGATTCATCAGACCAGGCGACTGTTTTCCAATCTTCTGTTGTTCAGTTTTGGTGAGCCCATGGGAATTGTGGCCTTAGTTTCCTGTTCTTTTTTAAATTGAAGTGAATTTAGGATTGATCTGAACATGTTAATAAACATATTGACAAGAGAAGCATTTTCAGCTGACAGGATTGGCACCCGGTGTGGTCTTCTGCTGCTGTAACCAATCAAAGATGCTCTTCTGCATACCTTCGTTGTAATGAGTTGCTGTTGCTTTCCTATCTGCGTAAAACGGTTTGGCCATTCTCCTCTGACCTTTCACATCAGCAAGGCATTTTATCCCAGAGAACTGCCTAACCCTAGCCCTGTTCCTGTCACTTACATTGATAATCCCTGTGGCGGCCATATGCTATAAAAATATAAACACTGGCAAACCAATCAGTCATACCTTTCCCTACAGATGAACCCAAATTATCCTCCACCTACACCTTCTTCTCAGTTTCTAAACACATGGCATTCAAGTCCAGGCAGACGTTACCTGGTATTATCATTTTCTTTCCTGTGAACATTTGCAGGGAAAGCACGATCTCAGTAGAGGATGCTAAAAGATGTTGGAGCAATTGCCGTTGAGAGCTGCAGCTGGAAAGAAAAAGTCAAGCCTCATCCAGATGTGGACATGCATATTTACAATGATTCTTCCAGCCTGAAGAGATGTTTTTGCCAAACCAAGCTTGCATGTAAAGAGCTTATATCAGGATAGGAGGCTCCTGTCATCAAATGCTTGTAGCTGGAAAACAGTAAATAGGAAAGTGGTAGTGAGATGTTATTTGTTTAGAGTGATATATTATTGCATATGAAGCACATCTCAGTTTCATTTTGTCTCTGTTTTCAGTCAACAAGCCTCCAACCTTCCACCGACCCCAAGGAGACTTGCGGACATTTGCTGGCGAGAATTTTGTCTTCCAGTTTTCGGCATCAGACCCTGAGGGCTCGGCACTCCTCTTCCAACTGGAAGAGGGGCTTGAGGGTGCTGTCCTCTCCCCTGCTGGCCTCCTTATCTGGAGGGTCCCATCAGTTCCTGAAACGGAGGGGCTTCAAGCGAGCCGCTCTGTCCGCTTCACGCTGTCCGACGAGTGCAATGCCCAGAGCACCTTTACTGTGAAGGTAGAGTTGGAAGAAAAGAGGGGTTAAGTTGCTGCGCAGAGGTCTGCTGATGTAAATATGATACATTGATGTTGTTTGATATTAATAAAATCCAGACATGCCTCAGCAGTTTCTGTGTTTCCATCTGCGATACAGATTGTCGTGGTGCCGTGTGGCTGCCAGAATGGAGGCTCATGCGTAACGGACATCAGGTTTCCTGCCGGCAGTGGGAAGTACCTGTGTGTGTGTCCGGAGGGTAACCAGGGGGAGCTCTGCGCCGAGGACGTGGACGAATGTCTGTCGGCTCCATGTTCGAGCGGCAAATGCATCAACACAGCCGGTGGGTACAGGTGCAAGTGTCCCGCAGGGCTACGAGGTAAGAGCGATTCAAAATCTTCACTTTTGCTTAAAAAATGAACAAAATAAAGCCTTTAAGGCGAGACAAAGCAGGTTCTGTTTATTTCCACTGCACCATTCTGGCATTACATGTTTGCAGCTGAGGAGGATTAATCACAGCTATGGTTTATGGTCGCAGAATCAACTTTCCTGGTGTATGTTTGTGTACGTGTGCTTGGCAGGTTTAACATGCCAGGAGGATATCAATGAGTGTGAAAGGAAGCCCTGCTTTCCAGGAGTACAGTGCTTCAACGCCTTTGGCTCCTACGGCTGTGGCCCCTGCCCCAAAGGAATGGTGGGAAATGGGACATCATGCACTGGTAAGCATGGGCTTACTGTATTATTCCCAGGGGCAATTTTTTAAAGATGATGGAAAGGATCCAATTGAGGTGTCTACCTCCAGGATTCCACCAAGGTGGGATGTTTCAGGGATGTCCAACTGGGACCAGGCCCCAGGATAGACCCAGGCAATGATGGATAGATTATGTTTCTTGGCTGGCGTGGGAAAACCTCACTGTCCCCCAAGAAAGATCTAGAGGAGGTGGCTAGGCAGAGGGAGGCCTCTGCTTAGACTGCTGCCCCCTCAACACCGACCCAGATAAGTGGCAGAAACTAGATAAATGGATGTCGCATCTGGGTCTGAAAGGGGAAGCCGTAATCCTGCATTATTTTCCATGGTCAGCAGGGGGCACCTCCTCTGGAATCAAATTGTGTAGAAATCTAAGGGGAAATTACCCCTCTGCTTAATTTATTTATAAATTGAGTAAATATTTTTCAGGTGAGTTTTTGGTCTCAATTGCTAGTTTCAAGTCTTGGTTAATACATCATGGTGTTCATTTTATAAATTATGATTTCATTTAGAGGAAAAATAGATGATATATGAGAATATATAAAAGTATTCTGTTTCTGATTCTGTACTTAAACATAAACTTCTTTATTAAAAAATTTGATTTTCTGTAAATAAAAGCAACAACAATACAGAAAAAAATGCAGTACTATGATTCATGTGCTAGTAGTGCAACAATTTGTGTCGATATTGCAGTGATTTTGTTGAATAGCATAATTTTTCTTGGCTTTTTGAAAGTAACACCAACGTATGAATGTTGTTGCTACAAGGTATAACATTATGTACATAATATTAACTTAAGAATTTATATAATGGTGGCCACTTCTTATAGCTGATTTAACAACGGCAATGCTAGCTTTCTCAAACAAAATGGTAATGTGTATTGTAGGATAAACTAAGAAGGATAATACTTTGGATGTTGTTAATATGAACTGAAACCTTGAAATCTGTGAACAGATCTGGATGCCCGTCTCTTTCAAAGGCTTCACTAATGTTGAAGTGTTTTCATCCTTGGTCTGAAAAGTATGATAGCATCATTTGCATATTTCCTGTTGTGACTTGATTATCACTCCTTAGTCGTCCACCTCAAATGCAAAGTACATGGACACCCAGCTCCCTTTCTTAATAATGAGCAGAGCTATCCCAGCAGTTCCGCTAGTCACCATCATCCACATTTAGTTTTTGCAAGACCATTTTTAGTGTTTTCTGTTTGTTGCATCCTTCTTCTTCATTTTTATATAAGGATAATCTAAAACACTTGTAGTCGTATGCAGCCCGTATCAGTTCCAGAAGAATTCCAGCCTCAGTACATGGCATGTATCAAGTACCATCCCATTTTCAGAATTTTGATATCAAAATGTACCATAAATATGGGTTCTGGTAACATCCCTACTGAGCGAAGTGATCTAGCCCTTGTGGCCAATAGAACAGATGCATTCTTCCAGCAGGAGGCAGGGAATGTAAAATGGATTAAAAGTAAGTTAAAAAAGGGGCTGAATTAGCTAACTTTGAACTGAGACCACAACAGGGTTCCATTCAAGTAGAAATGTTGGGTATGTGCTTTACCAATCACAAGCTTGTTTAATGTCAGCACTTTGTTTAAACACAACTTACATTTGTTCCGAATGGCAAGTGCAGTGCATGCAAAAGCTTTCGATTTATTTATTTATATAGTGCCAAATCACAGCACATAGGTCGTCTCAAGGCACTTTACATAAAGTGTGTATCTAAACCACTCTCCATAAAAGCACAACAGGATCCTCCATGCATATTCAAAAGTAGAAAGTTACAGGTCATCCAGCTTTTAATATCCTCAAGACACTCCGGAAGTACATCTAACTGACTAGGATTTTCTAGGTTAAAAGATAAATATAACTGAGTGTCATCTGCATAACAGTGAAAGTTAATAGAATGTTTCCTCATAATATCTCCTAAAGGCAGCATGTATAAAGTAAACAATACTGGTCCAAGCACTGAGCCCTGTGGAACTCCACAGCTAACCTTGGTCCGGATAGAGGACTCATCATGAGCATGCACAAACAGCAGTCTGATAAGTAAGACTGGAGCCACTTCAGTATTGTTCCTTTCCAATCAACTGACTTTTCTAATTATCTCTAACAAGATCTGGTGATCAACAGTATCAAAGGCAGTGCTAAGATGTATAAAACTGGGTGTGATTTAGGTCAGGTCTCTTTTGTGATTGACAAGTTGCTGCGGTGCATGCAGTGTTCATCAGTTTCTTAGTCAGATCCTCCTTTTGCTCATCACATCCAGTTTTTAGAAAACCAAGATGGTAATGGCCAAAATGCTTAATCCAAGGGTTCAAGACAAGACTAATAAAAATAGAGTCTATGGTTATACCGGGACAGCTACTAAAATGATAATCACATGTCAACAACAGCAAGCATCTCATTGTTGCCTACTGCTGCTGTTTTTTCCTCTATTATAGTAGCAATTTTAAAGAGGTAGTTAAATTACCTTTCTTGTTTGCAATGGTGATGGACAGGTTGACAGATGAAGTCAAGCAGGAGTCCCCATGACTACAATGTTTGCATTATTATCTGTAGGGAGAGTAGGGAGCAGGTGGAAGAGAGCCTGGAGAGGTGGAGGAATTAAAGTCAGTAGACGCAAGACAGCGTACATGTGTGAATAAGCGTGAGGCAGGTGGAATGGTGAAAAAGTAGAGGTGGTGAAGGTAGACAAGTCAACAGATAGAGCACAAAAGAGGTGAAGAAGAGAGTGCAGGCAGGGTGGAGTTGGTGGAGATGAGTTTCTGGGCTGATTAGTGACAGAAGGATAGCAGCAAGAGTGAAAGGGAAGGTTTACAAGATGGTAGTGAGACCTGCTATGATGTATGGTTTGGAGATGGTGGCACTGACAAAAGACAGAAGTGGAGCTGGAGGTGGCAGAATTGAAGATGCAGAGATTTTCCACAGGAAGTGACCAGGATGGACAGGATTAGAAATGAGTGCATCAGAGGGACAACACAAGTTGAGAAGTTTGGAGGTAAAGTCGGAGAGGTGGGGTTGAGATAGTTTGAGCATGTGCAGAGGAGGGATAGTGGATATATTGGACAAAGGATGTTAAAGATGAAGCTGCCAGGCAGGAGGAGAAGAAGAAGACCACAGAGAAGGTTCATGGATGTAGTGAAGGAGGACATGCAGAGGGTTAATGTGAGATGCAAAGGATAGGGTGACATGGAGGCAGATGATCCACTTTGGTGAGCCCTAAAGGGGAAGAAGAAGTACAAAACACATTGCACCCATGCAAGACCACATATTTTCCCACAACTAATCCATCATTCCATACCAGCCATGAGTTTATCAGATACTGCTAGTCTTTGAGAGTGTGCAGCCGCTCTGTGGAGTTCAAATGCCTCACTTGATAAAAACAGTCTATGTATCAAATAATTTTGCAACAGCTCTTTATCATGTGTGATTATCTGTTCGAAATTGTGATGTTGGTTCCAACATCCCAGCGTTGTGATTATTTGCAAGCAACCACAAAAATGCAGCTTATTCTGTTATAGTTCCAAGTAAAATTTAAATTAAAGCATTAAAAAACTGCACAACAGCGTGACTTTTCTTCATTGCAGCCACGTGTCTCTAAAGTACACTCAGCAGGGATACGGTACTCATGCTGAATCGAAACCAGATGGCTGATAGCAGCTGATACTGCTGCCTTGTACTGACCGCTGACGCTGCAGAAACACTAATTCATTTAGTAATAACTGCCAGCAGGGGGTGACTTTTCCAGTTGCAATTAGACTTTCAGGGAGAAATAAGTCTATATTAAAACAGGCCTCTGGCCTGACCTCAGTGAACATTTTGCTGCTGACTTTATTTGCCCATTTGCTAATTTCAGCCAATGAGCAAGCAGATTTTACGGTCAGATCCACCAAATGATTGCTCCGTTTCCAAAACACCAAGACGGTGACGCTCATCTTGAGGCTTAATAACCGGCAATATGTGAAAAACTAAATACACCTCATAATTCAGCAGCTTGTATAACCACATTTTGCAGCAACTTAAAGTAATGAGGGTTTTAGATATTTAGTATATTTATATTATACATTTAGTAAGGCTTTTATATATTTTATCTTCTTAATTGTATTGCTATCTTCATATTTATACTTAAGTATACTTAACGGAGTGTCCGTAATGCAAGCAAATAAAGTATTTTGACTCTGATTCATAATTTTCTGTATAACTATCAGTTTCTCACATCATTGTGGAGGGTTTTGGCCCACTCTTCTGGACAGCGTTGCTTCAGTTCATTGAGGTTTGCAGGAATTTGTTCATGAACCGCTCTCTTTGGGTCCCATCACAGCATTTCAATCAGGTTGAGGTCTGGACTTTGACTGGCCCATTGATTCTTTTCTTTTTCAGCCATTTTCTTGTAGATTTGCTCCTGTGCTTGGGATCATGACTCCGTTTATGCCAAGCTTTTGCTGTAGGATACATGGCCTCACATTTGACTCTAGAATACTTTTGTCATATGCTGGTGTAGCCATAACAAAAAAAAGACCCAAATGCAGGGCTTTCATGCAGGCACAAGTGAACCTGAAAGTGAAACTTTACTTAGGTTGAACTCCTCAAAGGTAGGCATAAAACAAATCCAAATCATCACCCCTCCTCTACCGTGCTTGACAGTTAATATGAGATGTTGTTATTGCTGTGTTTGGTTTTTGTTGTGCATTATGGCCAAACATCTCAATTTTGGTCTCGTCTGTCCAAAGGACATTGTCCCAGAAGTCTCGTGGTTTGTTCTAAGAAAAGCTTAAAAGAGTTTAATTGTAAAGAAATCATGTCTCATATGATGCCATGGGTGCATAACCATTCACTGATTTAAAATAAGGCTGCGCTGAGAAGATTATTATTGCAAATAATCTACAGTGTTTGCTTCAACATTGGGACTATTAACATCTTGTATTCCTTCCATCAAATTTTTATCCTTCAAAGAATAAAAGAACCATCAAATTATGGAGAGACTGACTCCAGGAGAAAAACTTGTCTACAATGAAGCACAGAACATAAATTAAAATCATCAACATATCTGTCATTTTTATGGAACCTCTGGCAGAAGACTCAGAGGGACAGATACTTAGATTTCCTAATCCCCTTTGTTCTTTAATCCTCCACATGTCCACTGACAGACTTCAGCTTGGCTTGTTTGACCTCTTCGGTCAGTTCATTGCAAAAGATACACAACTGTGTGTCAGGGGAACCACACAAGGTCCTTAAATTTCAAATGCTATGAATAGAGAGCAGGATAAATGTTCCTATGATTTTACCGTTGTCTGGTGGGATCAGAGCTGCAGTCACAAGCATGCAAGTCAAATCTAGATAAATTCTAAGCTAAAACTAGCCCCAAAGAGATAAGAAATAAACAATCTGCAGTATATCCCTTAATTACAGCAACAGAAAGAAAATAAACGTCAATTTAATCATTAAATAAATCAAAGATTAACTGAAGGCCAAACAATACCAACACTGTGCTAGTCCAGATGATCAGAACATAGCAATGAGCATTGCATGTTCATCCAAAGCTACGAAGCAGTTTCCTAAGGATCAGGAGAAAGCAGCCCCTAAACCCTTTAACCTCTCCAACTAACAAGTTGTATTTTGACAAATCAATCTGGCAGAAGATGGACATCTTCACGTTATGATGGAATCTGCTTGAGTTGCATTAAGTTATGTACGAAATATTGGCTGTTCTAAGGCAGGATGAATTAGATTGCTTTAATTGCTGCCGTGTAGGAAGTCTGTTGAGGTTTTCTTGCTCGTAGTTTTGTCAATGCATTGATATGCCTGACTGAGATCTTTAGACAAATTTGTCCCAAGGTCTTGTCTCTTTCTCAGCATCAAATCTTATTAAACACCACCTTCCGACCCTTTCAGCTGCTTTTATTTTCACCAAGCTTCTGTTGCTTTACCCCATCATCTCTGTTACTTCAGTTCTTCATTGTTGTTTTATTGCAAGGGATACTGGAACAGGTGATGTTCATACTCAGCTGAACATAAATCAAGATACGAGCATCAGATACAGTTGCAGTCCAGAATATAACCTGTGTTTTCCTTCTTATGGCAGTCCTCACTCCAGCTGCCATCCCTTCAACATCTGTTCCTCATACAACTGGCTACGAGACACCAGATGTTCTGCTGCAACCACCCAAAATAAAGACAGACTCTTTCCGGAAAACCTCAAGTGGTAGCTCCCCGCAGATGAGGGCCGGGGCCAAGAAAACAATTTCAAGAACTGACCCACAAACGAAGTCAACCACATGGAGAAGGGCACCAGGAATTAGCTCCAGCCCAGAGCTCACAGTAGCAGAAACCAGCAGGAGCAACACACCAACTGTGCCTCAAACAAATATTGATTCTTCAAAAAGCCAAGGAGCTAACCTAAACTTATCCAGGACTAACACAAACACATTAAAGAATGTCTCAGAGACTGCACCAGGCCAAGTCAAACAGGAGCAGTCTAAAGCCAGTAACACTCTTAGCAAGACTTCCGCTACAGCTCGACCACCAGAGAACAGCAGACCAGCTGCAGGTAAGCCCAACATTTACAACAAATTCAACTTAATGCCAGTTTTCAGCACTCACTACTGAGCTTCTTGGCTGTATTATTTGAAGGAATTATGAACATAAGGAGACTGTAAAAGGAAATAGTCCATCTTGAATCTGGCCTTTAGATGTAATGTTTTTTGTCTTGATTTTTCACATCTACTAAAATAGTTGCTAAAGATAATGCCAGGAAATAATAAAAATCTTATATTACATGAATTTTTTAGCGTAGCCATGGATGGTGCACAAAAGTGATTCAGAAACACAGAAAAGAAAATTAGCTTTTTCTATGAGATACTAATATCTATTATTATAGTTAGATAATTATCTGTCATAATCGTAGCTATTAGATAGATCTCAACAGCCATGTTAAGTACAAGTAGAAATTGGTAACCTGGTAGCCTTGAAAAATCAAGCTTTCTAACATGAGTTTAACTTTGTAAAAAGAGTTTATTTTAACCTGACCTATGGTCTTTTCCTTAGTTTAGCCAAGCACTTTCTGTGCTCTACTTAAACAAAACAGCGAGAAAAAAAAGTCAACAAGGGTAGGCAAAACTTAAAAATAGGCCATAATAAGTCCAGTGTGCTATTTAAAAGTTTACTTATTTTTTTGCCCTTTTAAATTGAAAACTGCTATATGGCACTTCCACATATAATTAAACCAGTTGTTTTTAAACTTTAAGAACAATGTCAGCATAATAAATGATCAATATAATTCTTAAGTTATTGGATTTTATGAAACTTAATTTACTTCTCTGGAAACCCCTTACCAGTGTGCACTGAAATAACCATTCAGAAACTGGGAAATTCATAAAGAACAAAAAATATTTAGATGAGGAAATGTGTTTTTTTAGTCTGCGTTCAATCTCTCTGCAACCGTGATGAGAGTTTGGTTTGCATTGCCAGCAAGAAGTCAGGCTTGTTTGGGGTGGGGGTTGGACTCTGTCAGGGCTGCCCATTGTCAGCTTTTAAGGACAGAATTGCTAGGTGCAACCAAAAGATAGAGGGTCTCTGCTTTGGTGGCCTCAGGATTACCACTCTACTTTTACTTTTTTTTCTGTTTTTACAGATGATGTTATTCTTTTAGCTTCTTCAGGTGGTGACCTCCAGCCCACACTGGGGTGGTTTGCAGCCAAGTGTGAAGCAACAGGAATAAGAATTAGCACCTCCGCACCTTAGACATGCCTTGGTGTCCACTAGAAAGGCTGGAGGAGGTTGCTGGGGAGAGGGAGGTCTGGACATCTCTGCTTAGACTGCTGGCTACCTGGCTGGCATTCAGGATGAAAGTAGCTCAAAAACATGTTAGACTGTAGAGCTTTGGCCTAGCCAGAAAATGGCGGCGTGCCCACTCTGGGTCAGGGGTGAGTTGCTCCCTCAAGTGGAGGAGGTTGAGGGTCTCAGTGGTCTTGTTCACAAGTAAGGGGAGAGCGGAACCAGAGACTGAAATATGGACAAATCAGTCTGTTATTGTGAAGAGAGAGCTGAGTGTAAAGTGAATCTTTCAGTTTACCGGGATATCTATATTCTTACCCTCACCATATGGCCAAAAGCTCTGGGTAGTGACCGAAAGAATGGCATCACATATACAAGCAGCAGAAATTAGCTTTTTCTGAAGGGTATCTGGCCTCTCCCTTACAGATGGGGAGAGGAGCTTGGTCATTCAGAAAGGGCTCGGAGTAGAGCTATACCCCCACATTGAAAGGAGCAAGTTGCAGTGGTCCAGACATCTGTCCAGGATACCTCCTGGGTGCCTCCAAAGTGAGTTGTTCTGGGCATGTACTACTGGGAGGAGGCCCCAGGGTAGACCCAGGACAGGCTTGGCTTACTTGGAAACACCTTGGTGTTCCCTCAGAAGAGGTGGAGGAAGTTGCTGGGGAGATGGAGGTTTGGGCACCTCTGCTTAGACTGCTGGCTGGCTGGCTGGCATTCAGGATGAAAGTAGTTTGAGAATATGTTAGATTGTAGAGCTTTGGCACATCGGCATATTTGAATCTGTAAAAATAAATAAAAACATCATATTGGAAAAAACAGATGTTTAACTCCATGGCAACTAAATTTGTCAAACCCATGCACTCTTTCTTTTGCTATGGGACACCTAGAAGGCTGAACTCTGTTTGACTATTAGGACAATGATTCAGCTTATATGAAGCACTGACCAAAGTTTCTGTTTCTTAGGATCAATTAAATCTCTGGCTGTCAATGTATCAGCTACATGTGCCAGCAGGCCCTGCTTTCCTGGGGTTCAATGCATCAATCGCAGGCCGCCACATATCGGCTACGTCTGTGGCCGCTGCCCACCTGGACTTTACGGTAACGGTCGCATCTGCATGAAGAACTCCAAGGAAGGTGAGAGACTCCTCAGCTTTTCCAATCAGTTTTCTAATGTTTATTGGCGTAAACTTTCATGATTTTCAAGTCTTGTTTAAAATTGGGAAGGACTTTGCAGTAACCAATACACTGATTCTAGACTTTTTCATCTTTAATTCATAGCAATTGCTACCTCTCCTACAATATTGGTCAGAATTTAATCAAACTTACACACAGTGATCAATTAATGGATTTTCACTCAAACTGTTCTCAAGGTTAAGGTCATATTTTTCACTTTACACACACTTTTCCAGTTTCATTAAAATTGCTGCTTCTAAGAGTGTTGGTCTGAAATGTAATGCACATAAAGGAGCGTTTGCATGTGCCCCTACATAAATGCCATCATAGGATTATTTATGGCATAACAATGTCAGGCCAGGTTAGGTCTGGTCAAGAACTAGGGCCGTTGTCCTGGACGTGACTGTTTGTGAGTCTCCTTGACTTCTTAGTGGATTTTTTTCCTAATAGCTTGTACAATAAAACCAACCAATGAGAAGAAAAAATCACGTTCTTTTTGTAGTTTACACATTACAATACCATGTGCATTGTGGTGGATCGTGGTCTGGATGAGCTGCTGTGTCATTGATGCTGTATTTAAAATTTTCAGATCACAATGAAAGTTTGGCTCAAATTTGGCCCACATCTCCAGTCTTCCTTAACCAGTGCTGCCGTCATTTTAGCCACAGGTCCACTTTGCACCGGCCAGGTGTCAGGTGTTTGATGACTTTTGAGTCATGTCTAGCCCAGTAGATTTGCCATTGCTGTAACTGAGCCATACATGGCAAAAGTAGCCCACACTAGGCTCAGATGTTTGAAAAAGATACATCTTTGTTTGCCAGATTAAATAGATAACTAGACAGCATGTTCTTCTTATTTGTGGTACAAATCACTTTTTATGTTGTTTCTCAGAGAAAAATAACAATCAATCAAATAACTGAAGGAAACATCCGTCAGACATGTGAATCTAATCAGACACTGTGGTCAGCTTTTAAGCTCTTTCAGTTTGTTATGTTCTGGTTTCCTTGATGGTTTTTATGTGTTTTTCTTGATTGGAAAGAATGTCATTTATTGCATCATATAAATCAGTCTAAGTTGTTAGAAACTGTCTAAATGAAATAACCACCTTTGGTGCTTTGCTTTTTGAGTCGGCGCCCGGCCACAAAGTTTCAAACAGAAGATTGTTTGACGTTATTTCACACGAGGGGAGCGGGGGGGCCCTAACAGCTCCAAAGAGACAGCCTCATTCCAGCCTAAATCCCTTTATTGTGGATCATGTTTGTCTGGAAAGTCACAAAGCCACCAACAAGACATTAATCGCTCAAATTGCTTTGCTGTTCTTCTCTTTAGTTTCTATTAAGGACAGAAAGCAGACATGCTCTTTTCCTGTAACATGTAATCATTGAAGCAGATGTCCTGCATTAAAGCTTCAGTTTAAGTTTGCTATATTTTATCATTTAACTGGATGTTCCAGATTCTCCCCACACTTAAGCTCAATGTCTGAGTAATTTCTCTTCCCCAACCCTGCTGACCTGCTGTCAAGCTCAATATTATACAACACATATGCAGCACACATTCGAATGACATCAGTGTCAGGTTTATAATGAAATCAGCTGTGGATCCATAGTTTGGTTCAAAACACAGTCTCAGGCTGACTTTAAACGCATTAGACGCATTGTGTCCATGATGATGTCAAATGCAAGGTTAGACTGGCTGCTTAGCTTACATATCCATCAAAGCAAAGGCTCATAATAAGCCTTATCCTGTTTTATTTATATTTTCAAAAGGCTTTTAGCTTGAGGACTAGCAGATGTGTTTGGTAGACATAACGCCATCTCAGATATCAAGTTTGGCTTTGGTTACTATACAAGTGCTAATCCAATAAGACACGGACAGAGCGGCTACGCTAGAGCGCGAGCTCTTTAGCATGGATTTAGAAGAACTCTAATGAATTGCAGTTTACAGTGCTTGTTTTGACATACGGAAGACCAGCTTTCAAACACTGTATATAAACAGCATTGCTTTAACTAGAGCCCAAAGACGTTGCTTTAGCAGGGTTTAGTAATCTAGAGATTCCTAGTTCAGATTTACTTTATCACTTTGCTATCCTATTAGTTCAAAATCAGTTTCATCTGTCTTTTAAAACAACTGGAGTTGCCCAAAGAACTAAGACAGGAAACAAGAACCAACTGTATAAGATCAATATATAAATACTATAACATAATCAAGATATACTGAAAACAAGAGCAGGAAAAATATCTAACGGTGAAATCTTAAGACTATTAAGAAAAACTGAGGACAACCAAAAACATGTGTGTCTTCAGATCTGTCAAAAGAGACTGAAAATTTGATCATCAGACCACTACAAGAACGCAATCTACCTTACTCTTGAACCTAAGCTGTGAAAATATAAGTCATGTGATAAACAAAGCTTTTATCAGACTCTGTGAAGTCCTAAGTACACCCCATGATTCAGTAGCTTATATAATTACCTTTAGCAACAATAGCTTGAAGTATGATTTTATCAGTCTCTCACATCGTTGTGGAGGAATTCTGCCCCATTCTTTACAATGTTACTTCAGTTCATTGAGGTTTTCTCAGTTGGGTTGCCTGGGCCATTGCAACACCTTGATTCTTTCCCTTTTAAACAATTCAGTTGCAGATTTGCTGCCATGCTTGGGATCAGTGTCTTGTTGCGTGACCCAATTTGGGCCAAGCTTTACCTGTCAGACAGATGGCCTCACATTTGACTCTAGAATACTTTGGTGTTCAAGAGGAGTTCACAGTCGACCCAACAACTGCAAGGTGACCAGGTCCTGTGGCTGCAGAACAAGCCCAAATCATCACCCCTCCTCTACCATGCTTGACAGTTGGTATGAGGTGTTTGTGCTGATATGCTGTGTTTGGTTTCCTCCAAAAGGTTTTCTGCAGATCTGGCAATTTTGCATTGTAGCCACACATCTCCACTTTGGTCTCATCTGTCCAAAGGGCATTAGTTCAGAAGTCTTGTGGTTTGTTGTAGCAATAGCCCGATAAAGTTTCATTTTAACAAAATCATACTAAGTAATGTGATGTGTATAACCATTCACTGGTTTAAAATATACTATGGCTGGGAAGATTAACATTAAAAAATGTTCAGTGTTTGCTTTAACATCGGGACTATGAAGATCTTATATTGTTATAATTATGATCCTTCAAATAATAAAAGAAACCAAAAACATGGTTATTGTTTGCTCAGATGCAACTTTGTAAATGAGAGCTGTGCTGCCATGATCTTTTTAGAGAGAAGAGGTTTTCTTTCCTTCCAAACAAGCCACGATTATTCAGTCTTTTTGTAATTGTATTTTCATGAACTTTAACATTTAACACACTGAGGCCTGTAGAGTCTGAGATGTAGCTCTTGGAGTTTTTTTAATTTTCCCTGAGCACTGCATAGTGTCACATTGGGATGAATTTGCTCGGACATCCACTGCTGGGAAGATTGTAGCATTGCGTTAACACACATCTGAATGCTCCAGACCAGCCAGCTGCCAGATCTTCTGCTTTTATAGAGATGCTCACACTGGCTGATTATCAGTAAATCAAGGTCATTTCTTTAGCAACACCTGGCTGCTATTTATCTTTTAATTCCTGTGGAAGCAGTAAGGGTGCACTTGGTTTTACACAGGACTGCATAGAGTCCCGAGAAAACTTTCTTTTTCACAGGACTGTAAAAGTGGTTGGTCAAAGGAGTAATACCTTTGGAGTGATCTGGATTTTAAGGCAGGAACATCTGTGTCATCGGCAAAGAAGTAGACGTTTGGTTTGTGGAAAAACATTTTCAAGGTAAATAAAAAAGGCCCTAAATCAGAACCTTAAGGCACACCACAAGTAATCAGCGGTGTATATGAGTAGAAGCACCGACTTTTAATGGCAAAGATTCTGAGGACAGTTCCTCAGATGCTAACCTAATCCTTGAGATGGTTTAAAAGAAAGCAGCGTTGAGGTTTTAAAGAATTAAAATGACACAATTACTGGAGTCTAATGATAGGATTAGGTCATTAAAAAGTTGGAGTAAAGCCAGTTCTGAGTGTTGATGAGGCCTGAAGCCTGACAGAAAGTTTTTAGTTATTATTATTCAATAGGACAAAAGCTGCGTGTACATAGACCACTTTCACTATAGCTTTTAGAAGAATTGGAGCTTAAAAATAGGAGAAAAATTACTGAGGTCATACACTGCCCGGCCAAAAAAAAAGTCGCCACCTGGATGAAGTGATGCACCCATCATGCCTAGTGCCTACTGTACAAGCCTGTGGGGGCAGTGCTATGATCTGGGGTTGCTGCAGTTGGTCAGGTCTAGGTTCAGCAACAGTATGTGCTCAAAGAATGAGGTCAGCTGACTACCTGAATATACTGAATGACCAGGTTATTCCATCAATGGATTTTTTCTTCCCTGATGGCATGGGCATATTCCAAGACGACAATGCCAGGATTCATCGGGCTCAAATTGTGAAAGAGTGGTTCGGGGAGCACGAGACATCATTTTTACACATGGATTGACCACCACAGAGTCCAGACCTTAACCCCATTGAGAATCTTTGGGATGTGCTGGAGAAGGCTTTGCGCAGCGGTCAGACTCTACCATCATCAGTGCAAGATC
>VUQH01010012.1:5513-17136 GCA_015106775.1 Etroplus canarensis
TTTCCAGCACTTATGGATATTCTTGAGGTGATGAGAGGTTTTGGGTTGGTGCTAGGCATTGCAGGTTTTTATGGCCAAAAACTTTTATTTTAGTCTTATCTGACCAGAGAATCAATTTTCTTCCATATATTTGGGTCTCCCACATTCCTTTTGGTGAACTTTAAACATGTTTTCTTCTTTTTTTTGGGTAAGCAATGTCTTTTTTTTCTGGCCACGCTTCTGTAAAGCCCTGCTCTGTGTCATGTAAGGCTTATATTGGTCCTATGGACAAATAACAGTTTCCGCTGTGGAGTTTTGCAGCTCTGTCAGGGTTACCTTTGATCTCTTTGTCTCTCTGATTATCGCCCTCTTTGCCTGGTCTGAAATTTGATGGAGGGCCCTCTCTAGGCAAGTTTGTTGTGGTGCCATATTCTTTCCATTTTGTGATGATGGATTTAATGTTGCTTTGTGGGATTTTTTGATATGTTTTTTTTAACCCAACCCTGATTTGTGCTTCTCCACAACTTTGTCCCTGACCTGTTTGGAGAGCTCCTTGGTCTTTATAGTATCACTTGCTTGGTGTTGCTTTTTGATTAGTACTGTTGCAGACTCTGAGGTGTAGATAGACTTAGATCAGTCACTGTCACTGGACCATCACTGGACTCTGGAGCAGTGAAAACTTGTTCTGTGGAGTGATAAACCTATCTATCTGGCAGTCTGATCTATGAATCTTGGTTTGGAGAATATTACCTGCTTGACTGCATTGTGCCAACAATAAAATGTGGTGGAGGAGGGAAAATGCTACGGGGTTGTTTTTTTCTGGAGTTGGCCTGGGCCCCTTAGGTCCAGTGAAGGGAAATCTTAATGCTTCAGCTTTCCAAGGCATTTTGGACAATTCTAATTCCAACTTTGTGTGAACAGTTTGGGGAAGGCTCTTCTCTGTTCATATGACTGTGCTCCAGTGCACAAAGCAAGGTCCATAAATGGTTGGATGAGTATGGTGTGGAAGAACTTGACTGGCCTACACAAAACTATTACCTCCATCCCATCGAACACCTTTCGTTTAAACAAGAATGGAGATTGGGAGCCAGGCCCTTTCGTCTGACATTAGTGTCTGACCTCACAAATGATTTTGTGGATGAATGGGCAAGAATTCCCACAGATACACTCCAAAATCTTATAGAAAGCCTTCCCAGAAGAGCAGAATCTGTTACAGCTGCAAAGGGGGAACCAACTCCATATTAATGTCTTTGGACTCAGAATGGGATCTTATAAAAGCTCCCGTAGATGTAATGTGTAGCTGGCCAAATGCTTTTGCCCATATAACGTATGTATTCCATAATCACATAAGCTATTAATGCTCATGAAAAACAAAAACTTAGTTTGGAAAGACTGGCTTTGCTCAGCAATAACACAGTAGGTTCATATTGTCTTAGTCTGACTTCACTGTGCCTTGATTTATAATATTGTATGTGATTATTTGCCTGTTCTAATCAATGTGCTCTTTAAATTATATTTTTAGAGAATTATTTTCAAGGCATAAACAAAATTCATTCTGGTCTGGGCAGACCAAGGTAGCTGTTCATAGAATAGTTATTCCCCAAGATAAATCCTTGAGCCTTTGCTTTTCAGTTTGTAAATGACCTTCCTACCTACCAGCCTATGTTTTTCTCCATTAGAAAACAAGGGAAACTTGAAGATTTTAAATACAAGTTAAAAGAATGAAGAGATATGAGGTTAATGAGTTTAAGAGCTTAAAGTTCTTAGGACTAATTTTAGATTCACAGCTCAAATTTGATAGACATACAGTAATGTGAAAAATTGTTTTCCCAGGTCTCTCTGCAGTCCTGTGAAAAACTCTAAAGCGTCTCTTTGGAATTAAGAGTGTAAGAAGGCAAGTAAGGTGGTGCTAATCAAATGAACTTGATTAACTGATAATTAGCAAATGTGACTATCTTTATAAAAGCAGAGGTTTTGGCTGTTTGTTGGTCTGGAGCATTCAGGTGTGCATGGACATCCCAGCAAATGGCTGAATAAAAAAGAATTTAGCCCAGTCCAAGTCCAGACCTTAACCCAATGGAAATGCTGTGGTGTGAGATAAAGAGACCTGCGCACAAACAAATGCCCACAAACCACAATGAACTGAGGCAATGTTATAAAAAACAGAGGGCAAAACCTACCCACAACAATATGAAAAACTAAAAGTCATACAGA
The DNA here is from genome assembly GCA_015106775.1 of Etroplus canarensis. Classification (NCBI taxonomy): domain Eukaryota; kingdom Metazoa; phylum Chordata; class Actinopteri; order Cichliformes; family Cichlidae; genus Etroplus; species Etroplus canarensis. The sequence goes on from VUQH01010012.1 coordinate 7,707, forward strand.
AAGCAGTTACTTCAAGTTATTGCTGCTTTTTTTTGTTGCTAAATGTAAATGTGCCTACCTACGTGCCTATGTGTTTCTCCATTAGAAAACAGGGGGGCACTTGGAGATTTTAAAATCAAATTAAGGAATGAAGAAATACAAGAGCTTAATGATTTTAAGCTCTTAAAGTTCTTGGGAGTAAACATAGACTCACAGCTCAAATTTGATAGACATATATATGAGACTGCTTTAGGTTTAGTCCAGTCTTAACGGTGTGATGCTAATTAGATGCTATATATTCACACAGTCAGCTCAGTGTATTTATTTTGGCTTTGTATATTTAGTGTACAGTAGTTTAGAATGAAAAATATAGATTTTCATCAAATTTTGTTTATCTAACATTCAAGTAAGGTTAGTAGCTATAAACTGTCTGTGCAGCACATCAGTTTCATGGTCTGTATTGGAACTATATTTAAAAAAATCTGTATATACATGTATGTATGTAGAGAGAGAACGAACAAAGGCTTCACAGTGTATAGAGGCTCTTAGTCTGAATTTGACGCCCCCTTGTCTTACATATACCACACATCTGTCTGTTTGCAGGGGTGAGGTGTGGGCTCAGCACACAGGTTTCCGTAATGCATATGTGGTTTTTATCTTGCAAACAGCTTCACTACACTTACATTACCTACATCTAAACACACAGAGCTACATGATTTTGATGTACACAAAGTTAATACATAACACAAGGATTTAATCAAAGTCATAATCATTATATAATGCCTTTATACCCTTTGTCCACACTTTTTAAATCCGTATCTTTTTCTGTCTTTGTTTAAAAGTCTATGGATCTGCAAATTATGGAGATTAATTGATTTATGTAAAAGAAATAAAACATCTGTTTGAATATGATACATATTGTGGATCTTGCTACAGTTGTGGGTTGGATGATATAAAAAAAAATCTTATACGTGGACAATTCTGTTAATTTTTTTTTCTTGAGTCAGTGTCTGTTATGTTGGCCTAAAAGGTAACATTAGGTAATGTTAGATTATTGTAAAATCATTCAGGAGACCATCATTTGCTGTAATTATCTAGACAAATGCCAAACATTGACTTGTTCCAGCCTCTGAAATTGATAAATAAATAGCTTTTGTCTGTTGTTTGGACAAAACAATTGATTCAAACATGCTTTCCTGGAAACTGGGATTTTTAGCTGTTAATTATTCCACCTTCTTCTTTGTCTGTGCAACACATTAGGTGTTGATATTTTTATGTGAAATCAGGTGCCTGCTGTGACCAAAAATAACATTATGAGGACAAAGAAAGCAGTAATGCTCTGGACCTGAAATACCCTCAGAGCTGAATTGGGTGATTTTTGTAGGTTTATCACATTGAGCTCCCCGTTCACATATAAGTTAAACAAGATAGTTTATAGCCTCTTTGATAAAATCCCCCGATCCAATAAAATCAATTTTAAGAGTTTAAGAGTTAATGTGTATAGTTCAGGCACTTGCAAACTTTTGCTCTTGTCTTGTTACCAGATGATGCTGTAACGAAGAACTACAAGCAGTTTACAAGGAAGCGGCAGGGAGCTGTGAGACGAAGAATCCACCAGGTCAATGGGCACAAGTTCATGTCCACTTTCCTCCGTCAGCCCACCTTCTGTTTTCACTGCAAAGAGTTCATCTGGTGAGAAAGTTGATCAAGGATGAATCACTGCTGGCACCACGTATCCTTATGGACTGTAAGCTGGATCTAACTGTGCCATCTTTTCTGTTGTAGGGGTGTTTTTGGAAAGCAGGGTTACCAGTGTCAAGGTGGGCAGACCTTATTTTCTCTTTCCGCCTTTTGCCACAGTTATCTAAACACACATACGGGAGTTATGACTTTGACACTGAGCGGTTGTTTTTTGCAGTGTGTACCTGTGTAGTGCACAAACGATGCCACCAGCAGGTCGTTACTGTCTGTCCACGCATGAAGAAAAAATCAAAAGAACAGGTAATAGCAATTTAATTAAAGTGCTAATATAGTTTAATTAACATCCTTAACAAAACAAATATTTCTTATCTTTTAAAAAATAAAATAATCAGTGTGCCTAAAGGGTCACTGTTTTTCTTGCTACATTTTAAGACTTTTTGTGTCAATACAGAATGGGGGGAAAAACAAAACAGCCCCCACCTACACACACACCCATCTGATTAACACCTGCAGTGTTCAGCAGACTGTATGGGTTCCTGTTTCTATATTTTGTCTGAGCCGATTACTGAGCCAGAACACTCTGCTACAGTCTAATTTTCCACAAATGCACACTGTGAATTTTTATGCTTCTGTAAATATATCCATGCTTGTTATAGCAGCTGAACGTGACTGTTTAGCTCAGTTTTGCTATATTTTGCTGAATATTACAAGTTTCTCTTCCTTAAATTCTGACAGAGGAAAATTCAGCAATTTACAGAAGTGAGCGTCCACTGTAACAAAAAATACAAAACATGTTTCTTATTGTGTGAAAGTTGAATCAATGAAAATATTGATATGCATAGTGGAAGATACTGTTTGTGATCACTGTGAATCTTCTTTCTGCAGCCCACAAACCCAGGTTTCAGCATTAATGTTCCTCACAAGTTCAACATACATAACTACAAGTCGCCCACCTTCTGTGACCACTGCGGCTCACTGTTGTGGGGAATTGTCAGACAGGGGCTGCATTGTAAAAGTAAGACCCATGTCAACCATTTTGACTCAAAATCTGGATCTCAGAGTTGTCTATTGAGTGCCACTGTTTTGTCTGATTTCTTCCTGAAGTCTGCAAAATGAATGTCCACATCCGCTGCAAAGGCAATGTCGCCCCCAATTGTGGGGTTAACAGTGTGGAACTGGCCAACAAGCTTGCAGAGATGGGTCTCCAGGCAGGAGGACTCAATAAAAGGAAATCAGTGGTACAAAGGCTCAGTTTTTCAGAATAAGTCAACAAGTCTGAATCCTACATAAATCTAAGTGTAATCAGGTGAATCTCTTTTTTTGTACTGACAGGTAAAGAGTGCAGATCAGACGAGGACACCCTCTGAAAGCAGGGAGAGTACGGAAACTCAACAGCAAATGCTTCGATTTGGAATTTCAGATTTCACATTTCTCCAAGTGCTTGGCAAGGGAAGCTTTGGCAAGGTAGGAATGGAAAAAGAAAATGATAGGAAATGCTCTGTACACTTACAACGGTGATCATTAGGTCCTACTGGAAAAATATTTTAAGCTATGGTTTCTAGCAGTGGTTTCACAACTATGGTCAAACACTTGACTAATACGACATTTACACAAACATATCAAAGCCACATGTAAAAATGATAAGAAGACACATGTGATCCTTTCACCTGTGGCTGAACAGATACAGTAGGTTGTCAACTAATTGAAATGTTGGTGGCTCAGTCCCTGTTTCTTCCAGTCCTCCAGTCAAATCAAATTGCCCCTTGGGAAACATACTGAATAGAAAAGGGCTTCTGACGTGTTATCAGTGTGATAGTATGAGAAATTAAAATTCCTCTCCCATTTTAGAAGCTGAGAGCTAAAAAGAATCATGGGAATGAGTACAGTATATGCAAATCATTGCAGCTAATCCTCTAAGGTATACGTCATCATAGGCCTAGCCAAACTCTATAGTTTGGAGAAAGGCAAAAACTACCTTTTTTATGTGAATAGTTTTTGCTGTGTATCAGTTAAAATGACAGTTCTCTATGTTAACTGATTGCCAAGACTTTGGAGTAGAGCTGCAGCAATTCATCAAGTGATTCGATGACAAAAAAATTCTCGATGCTTTGATTGTTTATTTGTTTAATCAAAGTGACTACGCACTGTTCAGTGGTGGTCACCATGATTATTACTGTTGCAAGGGGTGCTTATGCAGTCTAGGTCTCAGTTATGCAGCTTTCCCTTCTTTTTTGTTCTCTGCTTGTAATAACAGAGTTATTACAATAAACTTCTGCAATGCAGATCATTTTAACTGCTCACAGTGTGTTTGTTCAATATATTTTACCACCTTAATGCACAGTATCGCATAGTGCCACTGAGTGAGCTGAATCTGCTGTTCAGCTGTGTTTCTTATTCCTCATCTTCGTTTTTCTTAATCCTTATATTTGTTGTGTGATTTTAACTGTCAAACATCACTGGAAAGAGCAGCATGGGCTGACATTCCACTGCTGAAGTGCAACAAGAGCTTTGCAGTTTATAGACTGTTTAAAAGTACAGAGGATCAAAAGTGTCACAAAGAAGCCCAGATATAGAGCAATTTTTTTAAAATATGCAAAATGTAAAACATTTTGTTGTGCCTTAAGAGGTCTGCGTCTATTTATTTTAAAACAGCCTGACTTATATGGCTATAATTTGGTGTCAAATTTTTCATCCATCCTTTCATGCATTTTTTTTATCTAATTCAGGGTTGTGAAAGGGAGCTGGAGCCTGTCTTAGCTGACAGATTTTCACTATTCAGGGTGAATATTTACTTTAATTTTTGTATTTTTTTTTGAAAAGCCATTATGTTGGCTAATGAGACATACACACTGGAGGAAAACATACACGCTTTCCTATTATCATTTAATGTGCATAGAGTCAGTAGTAAATAAAAATATGAAAAAAAATTATGTAAATTTAACTGTCAAATTACCCATCAGAAAACATAAAAGCTGGCTGTGATGCACACTTTCTCTCCAAATGGCTCACTCCGCACTTTCTCTCCAGTGGTTGGCTGATACTACTGTGACTAAAAATGGGTAAAACACTGTGGTGCTTCATGGTTTTTGGATCAGATTTGACAGAGCTGCCAGGCAGAATTTTTACAACAGGTTTAATAGTTTAATAGCATCAGTGCTCGATGACTCTAGGTGCAAAGGTGGTTATTATTGTTCTGTAATCTTTGATTGAGGGAGGTAAAAACATCAAAAACAAATTTCTCATCCAATTACGTGTTCAAATGATGGAATCAGCAGTAGAAGGATCAATTGCTCCAGCCCTACTTAGGAGAACAATGGAATGGAGACACAAATTACATATTTTGGCTTAGGGTCCTCACAGATGACAATTTATACCTCCGAGGATTAAAGGAACCACTGTAGCGAGGTGGCTTAGTGGTTAGCTCTGCTGTCTCAGCAAAATGTACCAAAACCTTTCTTTGTGGGTTTTTCTTGCTGGGTTCCTCCTGGAGTTCTGGGTTCTCCCGCAATCACACTTTTTCCTTTGACTGCACCATTGACCGAGGCACCGACTTGCCCCAAGCGCTGCCCACTTCTCTTAGTGTGGGAGAATGGGTAAAACACAGAAAGCTGATTTTCCTACAGGGATTAATAAAGGTTATCTTATTGCTCCCCACCCAAAAAGAAGCTTTTTGTTTGCCTTAAGTTGCCACTTTTACATTCCACAGTACCACTGGGAAAATGTTTATATCCGTCCTCTTATCCAATTCAGGGTTGCAGGAGCCTATTCCAGCTGTCATAGGATGACAGGATACACCCTGAACAGGTTGCCTCACTGGTTTATTACAGGGTTAGCACAGAGAGACAAACTGCCTTTCACACACACACCTGTGTGATCATTTTAGAATCACCAATTAATCTGACAAGCATGTCTTTGGACTATGGGATAAGTACCCTGAGGGAACTTATATAGACACAAGGAGAACAAAGTCCACACAGAAAAGCCCGAGCTAGTCGGTGGATTTGAACCCAGGACCTCTTTGCTGTGATGTGACAGTGCTAATTGCTGCACCGCTGTTCTTGCCTAGAAAAAAATAATTCCTTTCGTTGATATGTTTTGGAAGATCATGTAGCGCTATGTATGGTATAAAACGGCTCCTGCATGCCCACATGAAAGCATCATCCCAAAGGTGCGGTACAGTTGAGGGGAGTAGCATGATTGGAGTGGAGTTTTTAATGTGAATTTATCATAGCATCATTTCAGGATGGCTGCTCTCTGAAGCACAGCTAAAGGTTTTTTTTAATGGAACAAAACAGTGATCATAAACACCAAAGACCCTACACATCACTGCAGAATGACTTCAGTCAAAAGTGAATCCATCTTTTCGAGTGACCCAGTTAGAGCCTAGAACTTAAAGAAGAAGATATATTGTGGACCGAAGTCTGGCATCATCAAGCATCGTTACTAAGTGACTAAGTTTATTCAGTTCTGTGAAGAAGTATAACATTTCTCAGACCATATATGTCTAATTAGTAATTAATGGACAATGATGCCAGTTATTAAATTCAATAGTTTTCTCACCAACATTGAATGTTTAATCCTTTCATTCATTCATTCATTCATTAATCATCTTCTGCTTATCCAGTTCAGGGTTGCGCGGGATGCTGGATCCTATCCCAGCTGTCACGGGGTGAAGGGCGGGGTACACACTGGACAGGTCGTCAGTCTGTCGCAGAGCCAACACAGAGAGACAGACAACTGTTCATGCTCACAGTCAAACCTACGGTCAATTTAGAACCACCAATTAACCTAGGCCCTTTGCATGTCTTTGGACTGTGGGAGGAACATGCAAACTCCACACAGAAGGGCCTAAGCTGGCTGGCTGTTGGATTTGAACCCGAAGGCAACAGTGCTAACCACTGCACTGCTGTGTTTCCAATAATAACAAAAATATTATCATAACTTGTGGGTTGTTGGCTTAAGTTGGCAATGTTTTGTTATGAATTAATGGAAAAATTCCCACAATTTCACATGGTCCTTTTACTGTGTTTTGTTACTCTGCAGGTGATGCTTGCGAGACTAAATGGCAAAGATCGGGTTTTTGCGGTCAAGGTGTTGAAGAAAGACATCATTTTGCAGGATGATGATGTCGAATGCACCATGACAGAGAAGAGAGTGCTGTCACTGGCCTGCTGTCACCCATACCTCACACAGTTGTACTGCTGCTTCCAGACACCGGTCAGTAAAAAATGTGCATGCACTTGTTTCAGTGCATTTCATCTGTCTTCACTTATGCCAAATTGTCATTTTAGAAAAAAACATAAATTTACCTTAGGCTGCTCCCTTGTATTCTACCCAAGGTGTTGCCACAACAGATTAATCTGCATTGGTAATTTGGCAGAGGTTTGTAACATCTAAATGCCTTGAAACTGTTAAAAAGAATACTGTACATGCAAAGCTTGTGTGTCTCTATTTTTGACCTGTAAATCCATTTCCCATCTTAAACCACTGAAGATGATGATGATGATGATCCTGAAAAATCTTGATCAAGTGTTGACTCGTGATTTTTGCTTCACACCCTGATCTTCCTTATAAGCTTGCTTTTCCACAAAAGTTGTGTCACATGCTGACCACAGCTGAAAAGTTTTGGTCACCATGTGATAGTTTTTTATTCTTACCACATGTCTTACAAATAAATTATCTCCAGGACTAGTTCAGTGAAATTACCCATAATATGTCTTCCCAGCTTCCCCTAGTGGCACTCAGCCATGACTTTTGGTTTCTGAGTCTGGAATAATATGTGCCAAAACACATATCAATCAGTTGGTCAGAAGGTGGCAGCAGTTCTCCAATATTGGAGGGAGTGAATGACGCTTATCTGGAAGAGCTGCTTGTCAGGCTAAGACAGGACACTAATCTGCTTTAGGTGATTGAACTGCCACTGACCTTTTTTTTTTTTTTTTTACCTCTGATCAAAATTTAGCTGCACTAAATAAAAACTCAGTGACTTTGCTGCCCACACAGATTCAAACCCACACAAAACCACAGAACTCGGTTTGTTCCACCAGAACGCCTTGCCCTGTTTCATCACCTGTTTCCTCAGCAGATACTCACTACTAATATGGCATTTTGTTATGAAAGTGCCTAATGCACCAGAAGTGTACCATTTTCTGTGGTTTTAAATGTTATTGTCACAGATATTTTTGGAGTGCTTATTATGTTGACTCTTTAGAGATTAATTTTGCATTCATTTTGCACCCTTTCAGTGTTGAAATATTGTATATGAGTGAGTATGGAAAGAGAATCAGAGGGTTTGAGAAGCGAGTTTGTGTTATAATTTGTAAACCCCAGCCTAGGAGTAACCTAGGACTAACAGGACTCTTCCTACTCCTAAGAAAGGGCCTGCAGCACAGAACAGTTCATGATACTGAGCAGCAGCGTATTAACTTTAGCAATGAGCAGTGCCCAACATGAGAACCAAAAGCTTCTAATGAGCCCCGTACAGAAGTAAAAAGCAAACAAATGGCAATTCTCTGACCTAAACGTCTAACGCAGGGGTCAGCAACCTCTACAATCACGAGCATTTTCGATCAATTTTTGAAATAAAAAAATTCTATGGAGCCTCAAAACATATTTGAGCCTAAAAAGAAAGTGACATAGCCCCTCAAGTATAAGATAGCTTATCAACATTATTAATAGAGTGTAAAAAAAAGGTAAAGTCTGTTGGACTTTTTACACCCGGGCCTACTGGCTCATCAGGCCAGAGCTTATTCCGGTTTCTGTAGCGTGAAGTGACTTAGGAGTTAAACTCCTACTGGATGGAACGCTAGTCCATCGCAGGTTACCTTCCCAGTATTTACTGGTACCTATTTCTACTGCTGGGTGGACAGAGGCACACGTGCGGTTGGGACCTTGCCCAGTGGTCTTGGCACGGTGGGGGTCTGACCGAGATTCAAGCTCACGACCTCTCGGTCATGAGCTCGGCACCTTAACCATTAGACTACCCCCCCCATAGAATGTAAGCAATAACATATTTTTTAACACAAATAACTGGTTTGTGATGGCTGCAGTTTGATGTTTCATTGCAATATATTTATTACAGCCATTTATTGATTAGTCAGTCAATCAGTCAGTCGTTATTTACATAACACTTTTTAAGCAATATGCATTTGAGAGTGCTCTGCAGAGCAAGGGAAGGATACCATCAAGAAATTAAACTAAATATGACAATTTTAAAGAACAACACATCCAGAGCCAATTTTCAGGTTTCAGTAATTTAGCAATAAAATCAGCAATTAAACAAAAACGGTAAATAAGATAAATATATAAAGACAACAAGAGCAAATTAAAATCAGTTATGCACAAAAGTTCAGTGAGTTAAATATAAGCTCTTTTAAAATTGTAAGTTTTGAGCCTAGTCTTAGAAATAGAGAGGCTTTTGGTGCTTCAAACACAAGCCTGAAAACTAAAAGTTTTACCCTCCCTTTCTAAACCTGGAAATTCTTGGAACCACGAGCAAGCCTGCATTCTGTGAACAAAGAGCTCATATTGGGTTGTATGGAAATGTAAGATCTTTAAGATAGAATGAATTATCGAACTAATTTTTTAAGTGGTTTCTTTTTTAATAAGTTTTTATTGCAAATAAAATGGAGCAATTGTAAAGAGGCGGAAAAAAACATTAGCATGTTTAGGCCTACTTTGAAATGGAGTGGGCATAAAGCTATGCAGACCTTGCAGTTCTTATGTAAAAGTAGCATAATTGTTAATGATT